>JASSUY010033449.1:0-10844 GCA_032466535.1 Forpus xanthops
GGGCTGGCGCTGGGTGCCCGGCTGCCGGGCGCGGGGAGCGGAGCGATGGCGGCGGGGAGAGCCCGGCGGCTCCTCGGCTCCCTTTGGATCGCCCTTCTCCTCGGGCAGCCGGACCCGGGCAGCGCCGCCGCTCGGAGCGGCTCCCAGAGCCTCCTCACAGGTGAGGAGCTGGACGAGACCCTGTCAGTGGGGGCGGGGACGAGGGCCCTCGGCGGGCCCGGGGCCGCGGGGGACGCTGCGCGGGTGCGAGCGGTCGCGGTGGGGGGGCGGTGGCGGTCCGAGCGGGTCCCGGAGCCGCGGGGCTGCGGTCGGACGGTGTCGGCTCCGCTCGGCGCATTGCGCACACCAGCAGAGGCCACTGCTGCCTCCGCAAGCGGGCTGTCACCGCTGCTGCCTGGCGCGGGGAGGGGGGGAGCGGCAGGCACCTGAACCCAGTTACCGCAGCGTGAGCGTGGAGCGAGTCACCTGCGCTTCGTGTTCTGCCCGCGGCTGCGGGCGGGAGCGCATCTGGGACGAGGGCGAGCTCAAGTGGGCTCGCTCTAAGCTCGGAGGACCCGGCGGGTGTTACTGGAACCGGTGGGGACCCTTTAGCGGAGAGGAGGTGTCAGGCAACCTGTGGAGAGAGCGGAACTTGACTGGAAACTGCGCCGCAATAGCCCAGGAATGAGCGGTCTGGGAGCAGTTCAGCCGCTGTCGTGCTCACACCTTTCACCATTGTTGCCTCTAATGATTCGTTATTGAATCCTAGTTCTTTATAGGCCACGGAAAACATAATCTCATCCAGGTGAACGAAGCACCGTGTGTGTATGAGGAGGCTTTCTGCGAAGGCTCTTGTAAATGACTGTTAAACCATAGAAGGTTCCCCAGGTTTGCAATGATGTTATCTGCACATTTGGCAAACTACTGTCTTTGATGAGTAACTTTTTATTTTTCCCCTTGTCAGCGACAAACTACTAGAGACCTTAAAAGAAAATCTGCTCTTGAAGGCTGAATGCTAGGTTTGCATTTCAAATCCTCCCCTGTCAGTTGTATCTTGATAGTTTAAAAGCAAGCTTGTTGCAAGTGGGATTGGGAAATGCTATTCAAACGAGTGGTTTTTAGCTTCTTGGAAAAGTGAGAATGGTTAAACTCTGCTGTTAAATGGTGTAACTGCCTTGTTTCAAATCCCACAATAATGTCTGTGGTAGTCCTCATCTCGGATACTGCTGATGCAGCCAGGTACACTGACATCCTGTTGACAGGGGATGCATTTATTCTGTTACACTGTACAGGCTTTGCAGATTCCAGGTCTGAAGTGGTTATTCTTTTCTATTTTGAGAAGTATTGTACTTGGACTCAGGAATCTACTGAGTATGTGTAATAGGTAAGTTACTTCTTGACATGTCAGTATTCACTGCTCTATGTAGAGCTCGTTGTAATTCTGTTGGGTTGGTTGCTTTTTGTTACTTCAAAAATGCTTGATGGTTGAGGAGTTCAAATTGATAGGTGAGGTTCTAGCTGTTGAAGTCAAATGTGGGAGTCAAGTTGGCAAAGGGGAAGTGATATGCTGAAATATGGGATGTAAAACCTTTGTTGAAGGTGACTGTTTATCAGAGTGGCAGTTTGGAAGCTTCATTTTGGAGGCCTTGGAAGTTGAAGTTGGTGAACTCCTCCTCTCTCCTCTTTCTGTTTTGCGCCATGGCAGTGAGTCTTGCCGTTTCTTCTCTGGTGGGGACCAGAAGCCAGGCTTTCTCTCACCCTGAAGGTGCTGGTACCAGTTATTTAGAGGGAGAAGCTTTCTTGATTGGTAGTCTCAATGAGGATGAGATCCTTCATGTGTAGTGATGGATTCTATCTGAATTTGTACTGTTTTCCACCTCAATATTCCTGTTTTTTCTTAATTGGAGGACATTTCACATACTTTCATATTTGGCAAGTGGGAGAGGGACACTCAAGTCCTACTCTGCTTGTCGGAGAAGAGGGAGTGTGGTACATATACTTCATATCATGCATGAAGGCAGTCCCCTTTGTGTATGAGATTCAAGTGTGACAGTGCTGGCTTCTGTCCCATTTAATGTATGGAGCTTAAACTCTTCAGCATGCTCAAAAGAGGCTTGTTAGATTGGTGTAATGGGCTGGGCAGAGGAGCTCCTAGTGTCTAGGTCCAGCTGGATTTGAGCTGCATGACTTGTGGCTCTGCTTGTCCAGACTGCTGTACTGCTTGCTATGTCTGGAATGGTAGGGTTTTAATGCCAAGAAGAAAAAAAATGTCAAGTTTGGCGTTGGTGAAGGTGACCTAAATGAGCAGAAATGATAGATTTGGAAGCCAGTGTTCTCTGTACGTAGCTGTGTGTATTTGGGGGACATTTGATTCCATCTATAAATAACTAGTCATTGCTCTCTGAAGAAAAAAAGAGCAGCTAGATTGTTTTGGGGAAAAGTGTTTATGTATTTGTGTGTCTGTAAGCATCAGTGTGTTTTCTAGGCTGGTTGCTTTGCAAATAAGGTAAAATGAGCTACTGACTTTAGAATGGGGACAATATTTCCCTTAGCTAAGGGAATAAAACTGAGAAAATTGGTAGTAGAGAAGGACCAAATTAAGCTAAATCCTGACTCCTGTAACTGTTCAAAACTCATTTGAGATTAACGTAACTTTGATCTGTAAAGTTTTGCATTATTCAGAATAAGTCTGAAGTTGGTGTCACCTTTTAATTTTTGATAGGAAAGCTGTGATAACCTATGCACACCATTAAGATTGCAAGGTAGATTATTCAGAAGCAGTTTTGTTCTGTCTTTCCCTGGTATTTGTGAAGTCCTCGGAATCAACATGTATTTTGGTGTTAAAGGATAACCTGGCAGTTTTGGAAGTTCATGATCAAATCTAATTAGAAACTGGGCGTGAAAGCTGTGTGAGACTCGGAACTGCCCACGTGTCTTTAGCCACATGTTGGTTACAGATCATTGGTGCAGTGTGCTGCTGTGTCATAGAATCCCAGACTGGTTTGGGTTGGAAGGGACCTTAAAGCTCATCTGGTTCCAGCCCCTGCCACGGGCAGGGCCACCTTCCACTAGAGCAGCTTGCTCCAAACCTCTGTGCCCAACCTGGCTTTGAACACTGCCAGGGATGGGGCAGCCACAGCTTCTCTGGGCACCCTGTGCCAGCACCTCAGCACCCTCACAGGGAAGAGCTTCTGTCTAAGAGCTCATCTGAGTCTCCCTTCTGGCTGATTAAAGCCATTCCTCCTTCAATGCTCCTTCTAAGGTGTGAGAGGTAAAGAAGATGGGTTCCTTAGCAACATAAGTCATAATTTGTTTCCATTTTGTGTGTACTTCTTGATTATTTCTAAATATATTGCAAGGTAAATATAGGTTAGAATTATTCGGGTCTCTGTTACATCCCAAGTCACTTAAATACAGGTCTGCAGTTGATATCCCTGTTTCATATATATCCGGGATATGTCAGCCTCATGTATATGATCTGGTAAAAGCAATTTGACCACGTAACAGCTCCTGTGCTGTACAGAGCCTAGCACCACCACTTCTGGCATGTATAAATAGGCAGCAGTGGAAAGGTCTGATGCTGGAGCATGTTTCTTGCAAAGGTGAATAAATATTGTTCTAATAATCTTTGGCTTGAGATGCCTTTTGCGAGGGCTGTGGTGGTGCTTTGCTGCTTATCCCTGGCTGTAAGTGCCAAAGCGGCTTTTGCTGTGTGAGTTGTTTAAGAGAATGATTTGACTTGCTTATGAAGCCATCCTAATAAACTACCAATTTAAATGTTAATTGCACACAGTTGCAAGGTGTGTGTACACACCAGTGCGTAATACTTACCACAGTGAAAACCAGTGAACAAATACTGTCATCACTTGGCTTAGTTATCTCCTGCTAAATTATCAGTGTGATTTAATCGCACACAATGGATTTTTGTTAATGTAAATAAGAGTATCTGGTTACTCCTGATGTGAAAATGTCCTTGTGTTTGACAGGACTTAACATTGGCCAAAGATTTTCAGAGCAATTGGACAGCTATGTAGGTACTGAACTCAAGTTTGCTGCCTCACACAAGAGGATGAGGGTGATAAGTGAGCATGGAAATAGAGGGGCAATTTAAGAAGATCACGCGAAGAGCAATGTGATGTGTTTCTTAACCTTTACTTCCAAGTTATAAAAGCTTTTACCTTGTGTGATACAAGGCTTGAAAGCAGGTTTTTGTACCATCACTAGTTTGGCATGGAAATAATTCTGTGTATAAAATGTAGGACAATATGTTTATAGCTACTTTCTGCTAAACCTATGGTTTTTATATATGTGGAATTTTCAGAGTTTCACATTGCATTGTCTTTGAGAAGGTATAACTGAAATTCATGCTGGTAACTAGATAATGTTCAATTCCCATGAGGAATCTGTACTGCTGTCAAGATATCAGTTAGTGGAAGGGGAGCTTTGCTCCACTTCTGCTTAGCTAGTTTGCAGGGATTTCAGTGCCTGCAGTATCAGAATTCAGTTGGCTGTAGGGCCGAGATTGCAGCTTCTCATGTGCTCAAATTCAGTGCAGGTTACAGAATAGGTTTATGTGTTTCCCTATGAATGTTAAGAACAGGGTGTTTAACCCCTCAGGTTTTAGTGCAGTGCTGGGAACCGGCAGCTGAGGCAGTGGGTATGTGTTTGCTTAGCCTGGGTGCTGGGTGGAGAGGTGCTGGCCCAGGAATTCATGCTGAACTGCATCTCAGTGCCTCAAACAGTTAAATGTAGTGCTCTAAGGCTGTTGAGCTTAAAAAGACAAACAGTTCTTAATAGAGAAAACATATCAGCGTTGTGGAAACAGCAGTCATATTTTACTGATTGGATGCTATTGATCTAGTTCTTCAGTTAAATTGCCAAGATGAAAGGGGTAATCCTGATTAATACCATATAAATAGATAAGCACAATTTGTATGCATGTAGTTGCAGACTTCTTTAGGAAAACCAAAAGCCAGGCTTTAGATGGTCTATTATGGTCTATTAGGTGCTTTAATTTTAAATGGCTTTTTACCATTTAGTATTCATCCTGAAGGGAATATCTTAATTCTAAAAAATAAGCAGACTATCAATTAATTAGAAGTTCTTTTTGCATCAGTTAAAATAGCTTTATATATATATATACTTTTTAAAGCTGTCCTTACCAAGTTGAATGAAGGCATTAAGGAATTAGGAGTGTTGTGCTGCTGAACTTTACTGGAATTTGGGTTATTCTCTGGAGTATGCAACAACCATAAGATGTCTGAGTTGTGTAGAAAGTGATTTAATGTTTAATTCTAATGAAAACTATTTAATGCCCCTTTAACAGTCCGATTAAGTAGATTGCTATAGAGCAAAAGGAGTTTATATTTTTACACTGTGGCTGGCCAGTATCACTCCGCTCATGGCTTCTGGATCTTTTGGGATACCTGGAAAGGATTGGATGTCTTAGTAGGAAGAATGTCACAGCTGAATCCCTCAAGGTGCTGTTCTGAAGGGGCTCTCCAGCTCTAGAGCTCGCTGGGCTCCAAATACAGACTTGTATATTCTTTTATGGCATTTTCTGATTCTTTGAGCTTTCCCAGTTCAGCTTTGGTTTGCAATTGTGACGTGACCAGGGCTGAGTATAGCTTTTTTAGGAAGGAACCTATGAGTAATCTATAATGTGACAAGGTTTTATTTTTGCTCTTCATCTTGCAATCTAGTTTTGATGGAGTTCAGTAAAATCTTATCTTGAGTTGGGAAGTTGATCAGGAAACAGTGAATTACATGTTAGTGGTTTTTCCCTTCAAAGCGCATCCTTCTGCATACATTAGCAGTGAATTTTCTCTGCTGTTGAGTAGTTAGAGCAGCTGGCTTGGTACTGGTTACCACAGAAGCCACTCAAATGCTCTACTTAAGATAAATTTCTTCATTTTCAAATCTGTTGATCTTTTTTTCTTGGTGCACTGGATAGGTTGTCAGCTCATATGAATGACTTTTATTTTTATAGCATGAATTTTGATAGTTTGGTTATTTTGTATGTCATAGAAACTCAATTTTTGGTATCCTCTCATCATGCTGTTTGGTACAGAGGTTTTTTAAAAGTGGAAAGATTGTTCTGTGGTTAAATTGCCACCACTTCATCCGACAAAGAATTTTAATGTGCTACTGCACTTCATAGTTAAATTAGGTAAGTTTTAATTGTTACCTATGCAGGAGTGAATCTTGCTGTGCTTCGGTTGTTTTTTTCAACTATTGCCTCCCCCCCCCAACTGCATATTACTGGGCTTTTTCACTTTTCATTTACAATTTTGCTTAATGTCTCCTAGTTTTCTAACCACCAGTGTACTTTATATACTTGGGTTCCAGTAGGGTTGTATTTCTGCTTGATCCATACAACTCTGTTGAACTTTGCCGCCTATTTATGGGTTTTATCTTTCTCTTTGGCTTAGAAGCAAAGGCAGCTTCTAAGTGGTTTTGATTCTAGCTCTGTCCTTATGTAGTTGTGGGCTTTTCATATTTTACCTTTGTTTTTATTTGATGTCTTTTTTACATGCCTTGAATCTGTCACATTTTGTGACACTGGGTCAAAGCATCTGTCACTAGCCAGCACAGTTGTCTTTCACTAGTATTATTATTATACTTTGATAAATTTATCTTCTTTGATGTGCTTTTAACCCTTTTGACATACATTTAATGGTGGTGGTGACCTAGAGGTGAAAAATGCAGTGCTTTTACTATGTGTATAGTACTCTGCAGTTTGAGGTTTCTAACAATACAGGTGTAACTGGTGTTTCTTTCCTATTGAACTATTTAAGTTAGACTTCATGTAGTTTTGAAGAGACATGCTTTTCTACAGCTTCCATCCATTTGATGTTCTGCATGCAGCACCCTGGTGCTACTGACATCACTGACAGGCTGCAGCACTCAGAGGCAACTTCCATCTCTCTTTTTCAGCTCAGTTTTCAGTGTAATGGCCCAGCAGCTTGCTTCTGCTTGGGCTGAGGTAGAGTCAAGTCCTTCTGTATAAACTTTATCTTTTGCAGTTTCCCTCTGTAGTTAATGAACCTAAATGCCTCTTAATGCTGCTCTGTACTGAAACCTTATAATGTAACTGTATCGAGGGGACAAGAGCCACGAATAGAGGCGTTGGCATACCCCTTCTAAAAGTAGAACAGGCTGCCAAAAGTCGTTTAAGTCATTAGACCTGTCATGACTTTTAAAGCCTCTGTGCATGTATTGAGGAGCAGAGTATAGCTTGCCTTCCAAATTTTAAGTGGTCACTGTCACACTGGTTAGAAAAACGAGTACTTGCTTGAAACTGCTGGCTGTTGCAGTGTTGTAGGTAGCAGGGAGGGAAGCTGGGAATTAATGGGATAAAATCTTTCTGAAAAGAATTTGTAAGGCCAAATGTTCCTGTTGAAAAACAGGCAAGGAAGAACTGGAAATAATGGAAAACTGTGTCCAGAAATGGGTTCTGATGTGGTGGGACACCTGAGCAGTTTGTAGTATGCTCCTGTGCAGCTGGAATTGGGGTTTTCAGTGTTGGGCTGTGAGTGCTCTGGTTGCAGAAAATCCAGGTATTTTGTTGTCAGTTTGTGGATCTCTTATTAGAAATGTGGTTGGGCAGGTATGAAGCACAGCAGATAGGAAGCCCTTGCCAAATGTTAATCCTGTTTTTGTGTGCTTAGCTCCAGCATTTCAAGCTGACAGTGCCATTGTAAAGGAGGACCTGCCTACGATGCCCTTTCATTTGCTTTCACAAGCGTTTGTGGAGGACATAGAAAATTGGATGGGTTCCCTGCTCTGCTGTGCTATGTGCCTGCCTGAGAACTTGTGTTAGCAGAAGAGAGAAGGTGACATGAGCCTGTGGGGAAGGAGGCTGCTTTGCTGCTTTTTCTGGTGGGGGTAGAGATTGCCTCTGTGTTTGAACACGAAAAGTACTGTGAGTGAAATAAACCTTGTGTATTGTGTCACCCTGTTTATCTTTAATATTATGATGTTTTGCAGCATACTGATTTCAGGTCTATAGACTAAAATTTAATCAGAAAGCATGTATTATTATTTAAAAGAAGTTGCTTCTAAAATGCTTTGTAAAAAAAAAAAAAAAATTAGATAAGTAATGAATTCTCAATTTAGTTTTGATGACTTCTGGCATGCTACCTGCCTCCCTCCCCCAAATCTCATTTGTTTGACTGGTTCCCCAAAGTGGAAATAAAGCTACAAGTTTTGTCTTGCACTTCTTTTCCACAAGGCTAAGTTATTTTAAAACTACCAAACAGGTTTACTGAGTGTAAATCAGTGCTTTTCACCTCTCAATTTGTCATCTTTAAGTATAGACAAGTGGTACTCCTCATGGGTGATGTAAATATTGTAGGCCTAGTCTAAAATAAGGAGATGGAATCTGCAAGGTAACACCACAACAGGGTTTGCATATTTAAAATTTGAAGCTTTTGGGGAGGGAGAAGACAGTTTCTGAACATGGAAGGACACAAACACAGTCATCAAATGCATCCAAAGCAGCATCTGATATATTCTGCCTTCTAGGTAGTGCTAGTTGAAGGCTGTTTCTGGTTCAGGTCGAATGGAGGATCTTGTCCTCATGTTGACAGCCATATCTGCCCCAAATGTGAAGTGTTTTTTTTCTAAAGTAGTGTTTTCCAGTTGGTTTATTGTGGTCAGCTTTTCATTTTACTGCAGAAATCAATCTAAAGGAAAAAAAGCCCATGTTATGGTTGCTGAAAGTATCTGTCCTATATCTGGTCTACCCATGCATTTTGATCTGTCCCCTTTTGTTCTCCATGGAACTTGCTGTGGAGGGGCCACTGGGCATGACTGTAGCAGAGGCTGAGCAGATGCTTTGGAGCTTTCTCTTTGCATTCACATTTGTCAGGCATAGGCTTTATTACTTCAGTGTAGCATTTTCAAGGATGTCCTTTGCTCATTCATTCAAACTAAAATTACCTGTAAGAAACAGATTTTTGCCTTTATTTCTGTCTCAAGATATCTTAAAGAAATGTTTTTCTGAAGTTTAAGCCTGTAAACAAATCCCTCCTGTTTATGCAGAAGGCTTTGAAAGACTCTCTTCGAAAGACTTTGAAAGACTCAGAAACTTATTGTTTCTTTTATGATTACAGATTAACATGTGGAGCATATTGTTTGCTTAAATCCAGTTTAGATCCTGTAATGTGAGTAACTTTGTCATTCTTACCCTGCACACTGAGGACTGTTTGTTAAGGGGGCTTTTGGAGGAGAGGGTGTGATGGGGTGATGGTGTTCATTTCAATAAAAAAAACAAAACCAAAATCAGGTTTGGACCTTGTAGATTCTGCTTCACAGCTACGGGTGATGTCAAGTGCCCTCTTGAATTATGACCAAATGCAAAGCTGGATTCACTGGTCTGTATGATTCCCTTGGGGTATAAAGCAGCTGGATTTAATTTGTGATCTGAACCTCAAATCACAGCACATTTGGTGAGCTACCTGTGTCACTAGCATCTAGTTTCTTGTATCTTGTGCTGTCTTGTTGCATGTCAGTTGTATGAAGAGGGGGAGGTGGATGGTAGGTAGCGTTTATGGTTTGTTTCAGTAGCCCAAAGATGGGCAATTCATGTGCTTTTTAATTACTGTGTGACTCTTCCCAGAACAGAATTAAGAAGTGGTTTTAGATATGAAACGCACTCAGGGAGTTCAGACAGTTTTAATGTGGTCTGGTAGCATCAGATAAAATGGTAGATTTTGGTTTCAACTGGGGAAAGGCTTGTGCATGCATTGTAATTCCTTTTCTACAACTGAATTGTTATTGTCCAGCATTGCCTGCCATCACAGATGTATGGAAGACTGAAGGGTAGAGATCATGTTGCTCAAAACACCTGAGAGGCAATGGAAGAATATGACAATAGTCTGTACCCTAGTGCCCAGGAAAGTGTCCTTAGTGGTGTTGCTGTGTCAGTTGTTCTTATAACATTCTTGTTAGTCGTTTCAGAAACAGGACTTAGTCCTCATTCAGGGTTTCTAGAGGTGCTGTGCAGGTGGGAAATATATTACCTATCCTCTGCAAATCAGCAAAACTATTCCTGTTGTTTGTATTGTGCTGGT
Organism: Forpus xanthops; assembly: GCA_032466535.1. Taxonomy (NCBI): domain Eukaryota; kingdom Metazoa; phylum Chordata; class Aves; order Psittaciformes; family Psittacidae; genus Forpus; species Forpus xanthops. Next base: position 10,056 of record JASSUY010033449.1, read on the forward strand.
TTTGTGGTTGTGGAAGCTGTTAGCAGTTTTTCTAGGTGGCATTCGGGAGTTCTGGTAACACAAGCACCTTTTGCTTCATCGTTTGGAAAATTCATTCTAAGGATGGAAGGGGTTTAGATATTGATCAAGTGATAATCTGGCTATCACTGTAAAAGCAGATCCACATTTAATTCATTCTTCTACCTTTTATAATAACTGTTATATTTATGCAGTCTCTCATAGCAGTTTGAAGGAAGCACCCATGCTTGCTCTGTAATTGTTTATATACTCTTCCAAGGCTATAATGCAGCTCTCAGTGATGTCTGTGTAGAAGAAATTTCATTTTCAGGTGGCATTATCTAAACGTTTTTAGAGCAAAAAATGTCTTTTCAGGTCTTTCAATTTGCATATGGGGGAAGACTGACAGAAGAAAGCAACTCTAATGTCCTCTTCAGGTGCATTGCTGTGCACTACAAACAAGGAGAAACAAAAGCGGGAGCTTGGATTAGACCAATTGGGCAAAAATCAACTTTAAAAAAGCCAAACCCTCTTATTTTGTACTTGTAACTGGCCCGTGTTTCAGTATACCAATGAGCACATGCATGACTTGAAACCAGACTAACATGGTGTCAAGATTTGGCAAAAATAGCTCACAAATGTCGTCTCTGGGTATTCCTTTCATTAGCTGGCTTTGGATGCAGCAAAAAAGCAGTTGGACAGCGTTGCATTTACAAGTGATTTGGTGTACCAGAAAGCTAAGTTCATAACTTCCCCCAGGGGCATGAGATGTGCAGTATTTCTCGTGCACGT
>JASSUY010033450.1:0-15791 GCA_032466535.1 Forpus xanthops
CGGCGCCGGGAGCGGAAGCAGCCGCCGGAAGCGGGGCGGTGCCTTCCCGGAAGGAGACGGCAGCACTGCGTTAGCCCCGCCTCGCCGGGCCGCCATCTTGGCTGGGAGCCGCGGTCGAGCCGCAGTGGGTGGCGAGGGGGTCGCGGCCCTGGTCTGCCCTTGTGGCCGTCCCTTCCTTCCTCCTCCCTTCTCTCCTTTGTTCCTCCCTCCTTCCCCTCCTCGCTTGGCTGCCGGCTGCAGGCAGGAGGGGCGTCCCGGCATCGGAGGGGCCTGCTGCACACCGAGAGGTGAGTAGGGCCTGCGCCGCTAAGCGAGCAGGGAGGGCCGCGCCGGCTCGTTCCTCCCTCCGTGCTGCTCTTGCCGCGGCTCTGTCTGTGGGTTTCCCGCATGTTCTTTCTCTCCTTCGGTTCCTGTAGGCGCTGCTCGCCTCCTGGGGCACGGAGCGGCATCGCTTCCCCGCGGAAACAGGCGCTGTGTGCCGGTGGTGGGGTCGGTGCCCTTGTGTTGGCTCCCTGATCCACACGGTGCTTGGCGGCCTGAAGGCCAGCGAGGTGCTTCCTTGTTCGCTCCTGGTGTATTGGGCTGTGGAGATGGGGAAATGGCTTTGTGGTCGTGGCTTCTGTAAATGCTGCCGCTAATTGTCTGTGTTTAAGATACGAACGGTCTTCCCGGTAAGGCTTTGAGGGGTGTTAAAATCCCAAGAACAGGTCCAAGTGCTCTGTTTTCCAGTGCCTAGTGAAGGGCGCTATTGTTAGACTTAGGAGCAAATAATTGTATTATTAAAGCTACATGATTGAATCTATTTTAAAGTCAAAGCACGCTTCTTTAGAGAAAAATGCTTAATTTTACCATTTCAAGTGATGGCTTAAAACAGTGTGTATTTAAGGCAAAATACTGTGCATACTGTATTAATACAAACAAGGATGTACAGTAATTCTGACCAGAGCCAGACTGAACACATTAATGTAGAGGAAGGTTTGAGTATTTGACCACATAAAATTGTTCCTCATGTTTTAAATATTACTTTAAACAACTCTACTTGTTTATGTTCAAAGGAATAGAAAGGGTCCCGGCCATTTAACATATTTATTGTGCCTAGTGCTGCTCTCCTATTGTAAGCAGTAACTCGTCTCTTTGTACAAGCTGTTAAATGCCCTTTCTGTTCTTGCTTGGATTTCCATAGTAACTTTCTAAGTTTCTAAGGGGGAAAGTGAGTTAAACAGCAGTTGCTAATTGGTGTGGGTTCTTTAGGTGCATTGTAAGGGCTAATGCTTGCTTTGCCTGGTAAGCAGCATGGGATTTCCTTTCTTCACATGGACTTCACTGGTTTGGATGATGTCTTTGTTTCTCTGGAAGAGAATAATCTGGCTCAGTAGTTCCCTTCTGTACATTCAACTGACTCTTAAGCAGGCAGCAGGTTTAATGTAAAATCCTCCACCTCGAAAGCAGGAATGAGGTTATTGTGGGGGGTTGTTATTTATTTCAAATAATGGATGTGTAGAAAAGCCAAAATAATTTAAAACATGAGCAAATGTATATAGTAGATATTAACGTGGAATAGGGAAATCAATTACTCAGACTAAGCCCTTTAAAACAGTGTCACAGTGATGTGTGTTCAGCCTAAATACAAGACTGGTTATTAAGAGTTCAGGTGGATTCTATAGTGCAGTATATTTCCTGGTATTTAAACAGTGCTGTTGTGCAAGGAGTGTTTTCTCATTTTGCCCATACCAGAGTCTCTAAGGAGTGTGTTGGTTGGTGTCCTGGTTAGGATTTTGCATGATTCTTGCAATGTAGAAGTTATGGTAATTTATATTTGAATCAATACTCTGTAATGTAGCTTTGGCAGATATCTGGATCTGTGTTCAAAGAGGCATAGAAGCTCTGTATCTGTTAAGACTGTACTGAGATTGTCTTTATATATATTTCTTAACAACTAGATGAGCAACAACAGTAATAAGAGAGCACCAACAACAGCAACACAGAGACTTAAACAAGACTACCTTCGAATTAAGAAGGATCCAGTGCCTTACATCTGTGCAGAGCCCCTCCCATCTAATATCCTTGAATGGTAAGAATTAAAATGTTCTCTCTTGTAGGGAGAACAAGATTTTCCAGGTCATCAACTCTGGTTCCCTCACTCCTACAGATTGGATGGGAATCTGGGTTTTGGGAGGTGGAGTATGAAACTTGAAGTGATACTGAACTTGATTTTACTAGACAAAAGTGTTGGCTGCTTGCATGATGGCTTTAACGCTGCTTAAATGTCTTCTCTTTCGTAGGCACTATGTTGTACGAGGACCTGAGATGACTCCCTATGAAGGTAAAAGTTGGCTTATAGCAGAAGTGTATATGTGCTTGGTTGTGATTGGCATGCCTGAGTAATTCCATGTCTGTTTGAATGGGCAAAACATAACTGCTGTAAAGAGCTCTAAAAGCTTAGTGCAGTTTCAAAGCTGTCTGGGACTTGTGTGATAGCTTGTGGGAAAGAGGTAGTGGTACTGCTGTCTATTAGTGGGGTTTCTGTTATCCAAGGATCTAATAAAGCCATGTTAAAGTTAAGCTGAGGACAGATAGCTTCCTATTAAGAAAATGCTAAAGGTCTTGGAGCAGATAACTGACTTTAGATACTATGTGACAGTCAAAAGATAGTTTAACCACATTCCATTTTGTTACTGAATAAATGTTCTGGGTGAAGTGAGACACATTCTCTTTATGAATTTCTCTGGAGAAAGTGAGGAATGTGAAAACCTTTGTAACTTGTTGTAGTCACATATTTCACAATGCCTTCTGGGGCCTCTCACAAAATGCTTTTGAAATCAGATTCCTCACAGGATTGTTATTTGCAGTTAGCTGTGTCTCTGGGAAATGACCCCATTTGTATTGTGTTAGATACACTTTGGCTGGTTTTCCTTAAATGTGTTATGGGCTTGACAACAGAAAGTAGTTTGTAATAATGCATGGGAGAGGATTGCTCCAAAGTAAATCAGCTGCAGATGTGGATTATTGTTATTCCTATGTTTGAGAGGCACAAGTTGATGACATTGATCTCTTTAGTGTGTGTGTGTGGGGGAAAGGAGACAAAGGGTTTTACTTGGCCAAGTTTGAGTAGCAGCTGAGGACTTCATCTTCATGCAAAATAAGTAATTCATCTCTCTATGTAATGCAGGTGGCTATTATCATGGGAAACTAATATTCCCCAGAGAATTTCCTTTTAAACCTCCTAGTATTTATATGATTACACCTAATGGAAGGTTTAAGTGTAACACAAGGTAAGGATTTTCTTCTAACACTTAAGCAATTAACACCATCTTAGCAATATGTATAATGTATGATAATTTTAATGGCAGAAATAAACCACGCTGCCTGTCTTATCCTTTTGAAGGTTGTGTCTTTCAATCACTGATTTCCACCCGGATACATGGAATCCAGCTTGGTCAGTCTCAACAATCTTGACGGGTCTTCTTAGCTTTATGGTGGAAAAGGGCCCCACACTGGGCAGCATAGAGACATCAGAGTTCACGGTAAGCTCCAGAACCTGTGATGTGCCTTTTGTCAGCTGAGGGAATGGTGGATGTGACTAGAAGTTAAAACTACAGGCAGCAGCTGGCATTTTGGTATCCAGAAATGAATCTGTTGCCTACTGCAGGCTTGTACAGAACACTAACCCCATAAGACGAAGAGATGAGAACATAACTTGTGTCTAGAAATATCTGTTATAATGAGTAACTTTGTTTACATGCAAATGCTGATGGTTTTTGTTTCCTCCACAGAAAAGACAGCTTGCTGCACAGAGCTTAGCATTTAATTTAAAAGATAAAGTCTTTTGTGAGCTCTTCCCTGAAGTGGTGGAGGTAAGGGAATTAATCCGTGCAATAATTTTGTTTCCTGTAATCATTCCTGCTTAACTTCTGATGATGGGGATAGCTTTTTAAGGTGTATATATAACTTCCCTGCACAACACTGATACTGTAGGTGTGTTGGCCAAGTGATTGTGTTACTGGAAGAAGCTGGAGAGACTGTCCAGATGCATGTAATGCAGTTAAGGTAGTTTAAAAGACCTGCAGTTTAAAGAAGTGTACCATATCCTTTTCCAAGAACTTGGGCTCTGAAATCTCAAAGCACCCAATAGCTTCACCACTTTCACTTCCAGCTATTCAAGTTTTCTTTCTTCTTTCTCCAGGAGATTAAACAAAAACAGAAAGCACAAGAAGAGCTCAGTAACAGACCTCCATCCCTCCCTTTACCAGATGTTGTTCCTGATGGGGAAGCACACTATGGGCAGAATGGAATACCCCTCCTGAATGGGCATGTACCATTGGCACCTGCCAATCATCCAGGTCTCCAACAGGCCAACCGTAACCATGGACTTTTAGGTGGAGCTTTGGCGAACTTGTTTGTTATAGTCGGTTTTGCAGCATTTGCCTACACAGTCAAGTATGTACTGAGAAGCATAGCCCAAGAATGAGGATAATACAAGAAATTCAAGACCAAATTAGTGGTAGTTGCAGAATGAGTGGGACTTTTTGGGCATCTGACTCTGACACTGAGGGAAATACTTGTTTTACCAACTTGCAGGTAAAACATTGGTTGGCTCATGGGTTATGTTTGGGAAATGGAGTAGTTTTGATTAGTCAGAAAACTAAAAGCAGTTCTGTTCACAGTTCCTCTTGTCCTCGCTACTGTCTGGTAGTGGCTCACAAACAAGTCAAAGCATTATTGATGAGACACGACCATTTCTAGTGCTTTGATTTTTATAGCAGTTCTCCATCTGTTATTTGAAAATCTGAAGCAAATGAGGCTTTTTACTTCATGGAAGAGTTTTTAAGATGTCACAATTTATGCATATCGTATTTTACTTTCCTTAGGGGAGAGTCTGTACAGGGGTTGAAATGATCCAAGTAGAGATTCCAAGTGAACTTGGTAAGGGTTGGTTTCATGTGAACGTTGATGCTACAGAAGATTGCTGGTTTCTTTTATAAGATAGAATGACCATCATTTCATATCTAGTCAGTAGTGATTAGATGAGTGGGACAATAACACCATGTGTGTTAAATGTGTTGTCTAAATTGTTACAATGTCATTGAAGGCTTTATTTGGGCTACAAGAAGTGCGGTTGTCAACCTTTAGGCAATTGAATTGGTCTTTCATGGTGATACCCGTATCCAGTGTTGTTTTGGGTTTGCTCACTGACAGATTTCCATCTGGGAGATGTTACATTTGAAGCTGTAATACTTAATTTTGATCACAAGGTGCCACTGGTGAACTGAATAATAAAACTGCACACACCAATGGAGAGTTGATTGTGTGTTCAGCAAAACTCTGGATTTCTTGGCCTTTGGTAAATGGAGTAACCCAAGCCCTTGTGAAGACTGAAAGATGAGTGAATAAAAAACCAGCTTCTTCAGAGTCAGCTGAATGAATCTGAAGTGTCACTAGCTGAGGTAAACCCTCAAAGTTAGTCCCACTTGCTTACTTGAAGACTTGCATAAACTCTTAAACCCCAGCACCAAAAGCCTAAACCCTTCTAATTCATCTGAGATTCTAGAAGCTTTTTTTGCTTTTAGGTGTTAAGTTCATTACTCCTCCCCTTCAGATGACTGAAATACCAATGTTTGTTCTGGGATTATTTGTGGATGAACTCTAAAGCTCCTAGAGTAGTTCAAAGTCTGCCTGAAATTACTTTCTAAACTCAGTTTTGTTTGTTCCTCCCCTGCTTAGTTTTATCCAAATACTTAATCAGAGGCAAACTTACTGTGCCTTTCATATTTGATAGTGATGCCTCATTATCTGGGGAAGAACACACTGTTAATGCTACAACCTGGCAAAGGTGATGGCAGGGCAGGATGCTCTGCATCTCACTGGCTAGTCTTATCTCTTCTGAAGAGCCCAAATAAATATTACCTCATCTATCTAAGAATGTTTTCAAAGCTGTTTTATTTTCCCTTTCAGATGTGTTCTCTCTCTGCTTAGTATCTTGAATTGTAGCAAAACTGTCTTGTTAACCCATGAGCCATGCAGCTTAGAGCATCAATAAATGTGACCAATTCTCTGCATTAGGTAGGAATGATCAGGACTAGCAGACCAGCTCTGTACTAAAGAAACCTTAAAGCAGTTCCTACCTGAGGTAAGGAAGGAATGTGGAAAAGGCTGGAATGTGTTGATAAATCTTTGATTTATTTTTTTTCTTTTTAGATTTTATTGTTTTACCGAATCTTATTTATAACTATTTTTTAATTTACCTCTTTGTGGAAGGAGAAGCACAAGTTGGATCTATCTAGAAACAATTGTGGCAGTGTGGGGGTGTCCTGTCTTTCCTGCAGTGAGAGGGCTTTCAGGATGGCTTGTCAGGCTGCTATATCTCCTCTCTCAAAGCACATGGACCTGTAGCTGGGGCTGTTGAGCCTCATAGATTTTAGTGTCATTCAAACATGTTTGTGTTCTCACAATGCCTTCTATTACTATTGACATCGCCTACAGGCAGCAGCTTAGAATCAGTTATCTACATTTATCTTCTTATCTTATGGAAGTTCTTTTGTCCACATACATGAAGACAAAGGCAAGGAGACCTTGGCCGTGGTGCGTTTGCATCTTCTGATGTTTTGCATTTACTTTAGCCAAGGTAGAAGAACTAGCAAAGTCTGGAGATGTTGAATAAAAGGCATTTTATTAAGTGGCAAGAAGTTGGCCTTAAGGAAGATGGTTCTGTTCTTAGCAAGTGCCACCATTGGAAACAACAAAACTTCACTTAAACCCTGAACATGCTGCATTTATTTTGAGGATTGGTTCTATTTAAGAAACAAAGCTTCCAGTTGCAGTTTCTCTTCAGTACCCTGGGTTCAGATAAAGACTTGACAGGCACTTCAGGTGTCACTGCTTGCAAGCTAGGAGCTGAGTGAACCCTTCCTGATACATCTCCTTGCCTTTGGTAACAGCAGATTTATTCCCTTTTGCGTAAATTTTACTCGGTTTTGTTTGGTTTTCACATTCATGTTACCAAAGTCATTGGGTGGAGGAAATCGTTCTTTGCCATGCAAAAACTACAACCACGCCCTGAAGCAGTGCATTACTTAATGTGGTACTAAACTGAAAGCTGTTCATTGATGTATGATATTAGAACAAAGGTCTGGTCCTTCCGTGCTGCAGTTTCTGTCAGCTTGTTATGGGTGGGAGGGAGGTTTTGCAGCTTGCATCGGAAGCATCTCGGTGGTCACCTCTAACAACCTGGATTTATGTATAGGCAGAACTTTTCTCCCCCCCCGTAAAGTTTCAAGGTCACAGGCATTCCCTTCCTTCAAGCATGTACTGAGGAGTAGAGATGACTGCATTGTAAAGCTGTTTGTTCATAATAAACATTCATGATGAAATTTATGCTTCCTGTGGGGCTGTTTTGGGGAAGAAATCATGAGGGCATATATATATATATATATATATATATATATGAACTGTAAACAAAAAGCTATGGCAGAACTGCAAGAGGAGGACTAATAATGTACAAGATGATGCTTTTTTTGCTGCCTGGCAAAGGTCAGATCTTGTTGTTCAAGGCAGGAATAACGTTTTTGGTGGACAAACCAAGTGCACACACGAAAGGGAGGCTATTGAAAACGACTTCAGAGCATTCACATTTGTATTGAAAAGACTTTGCTGTGCGACAGCTGAGGATGTTTTACTGGGATTTACCAAGAACCTGTTATTGTCTGTGCCCCCAACAACGTTCTCTCACATCTTGGCTCTCCAAAGAGCCCGTTGCAAGAGAAACCTGACGATGTTTCCAACATGATGGTTCCAAACAGCTCGGTGATTCCATAGACCTGCCACGAGGTGGCGCAGCGGCCCCGCGGTGGCGGATGGGTGGGGAGTGGGGGGGTACAGAACCATGGGGTGCAGAAGGCAGCTGAGTGGCCCTAAGCTCTTGTTCTGTCTTCCCAAAGCTGCTCTTATGTCTGCTGGCGTAATTGGGTCTATTCTAAGCCTGTGTATGTATTAGCCTGATGAACAGCTTGAGTTTGTGTTGTGTTAGCATTGGGAAACTTCACAGCAAAATCAAAGGGATTTATCATGGGAATACTCTAAACCTTCATCTGCCATGGGAATGTGTGTCAGTGAATGATAATGTGCCTTCTACTTTACTGGCTTAAAAATCACTGTATCTATGCTTAGGAATTGTTCAGTATATCTAAAATGGGCAACTCCAGGAAAATCCTAGCTTTTAACCTTTTCCCCTTTGGATATTATCCCTAGCTTAGGTAAGGTTTGTCTTGAGTAAAAGGGGAATTGCATAAGTAGAGACTGACAGATCAAATCACAAGTTCCTTGCCTGTCTATTCAGTTTCCTCCACCTTTACACACACTTGCAGTGTTTGCAAACACTGTATTTGGCTTCTTGGGCACAGTTTTGATTATGTAAGTGTGGCTTCTTATAATACCTTCCCTATGTCAGCTCTTTCCTCATGCAGAATTGATATTGTTATAGTCTTAACTATTCCCATTATTGCTGCAATGGTGTTGAGCTCAGAGAAGGAACAGTGGATGGAATGTTGTTCCTGGATTAGCAAGACTCGGGTGCTTTGGAACTGCTGCAACTTGGATGTGAGAACAGCAGCAGCAAAGGGAAGTTATCTACAGATAATACAAATGCTGAACTGAAGGTTGGAGGGGAGGTAGCAACTGTGCTGGCACTCGTTTCAGCCCAACAGAGAAAACTATGCAGTTGGGAGTTAGATAAAGCCACTGCTGGGCCATCCAGTCACTTTGCCTTGTGCTTGCAAACATAGTTTGGATTCATTCCCCTTATGTGTGAGGATTTAGTCTTGGGATTTGGCTCTTGGAATGGGAGAGGAGTTGTTGCAGACCAGCAGCCCAAGAGAGCGATTGCCCCATTCCAGCCTTGAATGTCATTCCTTACCATGGTGCGTGGATCTGTCAGGCTGTTTAGCTGCGATATGACAGATTGTCCTATTAATGTGTCATCAAGTGCACTTTTACAAATTCATGGCTTGTCTACAAGTAACCTGAAAAAAAGAGGCTGAAGTAGGAGAAGGCGCCAAAGAAAGTTAAATATTATTAACAAATAAAGTCTGCCACGTAGTTTTGATGGAATGTGAGCTCTTGGGGGATGGGTGATAGGCTGTTAACTATTTAGGGCCTGTGTAACCTCCCTTCTTACTCTCTTCTCTTGCCCAAACTCTGTTTCTCCCTAAGGATGCTGTAAGACATACCCCAGACGGTGTTCTGCTTCTTTATGTTGTGCTTGGGTTGTCCTTGCCTCAGTTTCCTTGAGCTTACACCTAACAGAGCTGTTGCAATGACGTCCTGACATTACAGCTTTGAATTACAGAAAGTAAAGGGATTATCAAAGCAAATCTGTTGCTTGCTGGCTGCATAAGGGACTTCAAACTATGTGAGCTTCCACCTCTTATCATTCTTGGACTTCCTTATGGTCCAACCTTGACATTCTTGCATCACGTTCTGTATTTGCAGAAAGAACAGGAATGTTGTAGGTGGTGGGGAACTGACAAAGATCTGCAAAGTGCTTCAAGATCTCCCTTCTGAAATGCTGCTAGATGTGTAACCTTTGGGTTTCTGTTATATTTAATAGGGAGCCCACTCTCCTGTGAAGGAATCAGCACCCACTGAGACAGCATCTAATGAGAATGGGGGGAAATATACAGGACACAGCTAAGGAGAGTGTAAAGCAGGAGTAGCGATATGTCCATGTGTGGGGCGATTCCAAGCCACATATTTTTAGCTCTGCCACACGCTCACATAGAGTTTAACAAACTTCCCAGAAAAATGGAGATTTCTCTGCGATACTGAAGGGGAGGTACAGAAGAGGGCTGAGGGGAGGGAGCAGGGAATGGGCATTGATTTAAATCTGCCTGGCACACGGGCCAGCTCCACTTATCAGTGAGTCTAATAGGAATGTGAAGAGAATAGGCTTGACAGCTCATTAGAATGTGATCCCTCCTCCTTTTTTTTTCCCTTTTTTTTTTCCCTTTCTTGAAGTTGATGGAAACTCATTCAGGAAAGGAGTACTTATTTGCTGAGGTAAAGCAAAAGCTGAGGAGGGTTTTGCCAGTGTGCAGCAGGGGAAAGGTGCAGCAAGAACAATCAACTGTGATCTACAATGAGAGGTACCTGAAACCTTCCCTGGTGTGAGGGGAGATGGAGATGAGAAAGACACAAGATTCTACATCCTAACGGCTGCTTGTGGCATCGGGACTTGCTGCTCATTAAAGTGAGGGGAAACTCAGCTGAAGAGGAAGAGAAGCTTGACTTGGGAAAACTTTACCTGTTCCTCATGGACCTGGGTACATCCCCAGATTCTTTGCCTCTCCCTGTTCTAACTTCAGTGATACAAGACATTTATTTTCTCCTTAGAAGGCTGAGCACTACTTGGCTGTGATGCTTTCAGCCGCCTCAGGAGAGCAGTGGCTGTAGCAACCTTGGATTACAGTTCCTCAGCCTCTTGGAAGGAAAGGATGAGGACTTGTCACTGAGGAAAGGGAAGTATCATTTAGGAGGGAACGGATGGAACAACTGCAACCCTGCTTTGAGCTGAACACAGTGTGTCAAACGATAGCAAGTGAAATCTGCTGCTGAAGAGGAACAACCTAACAACCCCCTAAAGAGTTTGTGTTGTCAGCTCCGGCCTGACCAACTCTTGCCCTGAGCAATCTGACTTCTCCGGGTTTCATAGTTGAGTGCGTTTTAAACGAGTCTGAAGACTTATTGGGGGTGAGGGGGGAGAGCCACTTCAAGGTGGGTGGCAGGACTTTGCAGGGCCTCTTGTATTTATGTAAGCTTCAGGAGGCTGAATGGACTTACCTCTTGCTTCGAGTGAATCCAGATTTTTCAAACAAGTTTATCTATACCATTTCCATGTGTCCTGCTTGAGCAGAGATCACTCCAGCAACCAGCGCATCTGGGCATGCTGCTCCTGTGACACTGCAGAGCCCAGAGGATCATCTTTAATACTTCTAACCCCGTTAGTTGTATTTTAAAGAGCTGCCTGGGTCTGTTCCTATTACTGGTGGTGAAGGGTTTTGTGCTTGGAGAGTGCCCTTCCTGCCTTGGCCCCTCCCTTTCCAAAATGAAGGGGTGCACCTGGGTATTTGTGGCAACTTTACTTTGTCAGCAGTTTTGCCTCTTCAGAGTTACAGCAGCAAAGAGAGAGAGAAAGATGAAGAAAGAGCCTAATCAGTACACAGAGCCCTTCAATGCCACCCTCTCGAACAGCGAGGAGCTGCACGGGCATCCCAAGGTAGGTGTTTATGTGTTGCCAGCACTGATTTCTGGCAGTAATGTGATGCTGGTTTCTTTTTTCTCCCAATCCTGCCAAACTCCACTGGATTTTAAAAAGCAACGTTCTCTCTTTTGCCTCTCCGTGATTGATGTTCTTGCTTCCTGGAATATACAGCTTATGGTTAGAATTGATTTTAGACTCTGCATGGCTCAAGTTCCATAGTAGCTGAGTAAGTGTAAAGCCTTTTTGGAGTTCTAGTATGTGAACTATACCCTGTGCAGAGAAAAGTGATTAAATAAAGGCAAGTGGCTATCACAGTACAGTAATGATACTGGGATATTAATGTATCACTTCCCTTTGCTTTTTGAAATGCTATTTCAGACTTAGGTAGATACACCAGCACTAACATCTGAGCATGCCTGAGCTTTCCCTGCACTGCACCTTCCACCAGATAGGCTGTGGGGACTGACAGAGAGGCTGTAGGTGATCTCCTTAAGGTGATTGTGGCTCTTTAGGAAAGGATTCAGGTGGTGCTGATAGCGTGCAAATGACAAGTGTAGGACTGTGTGTAGGACACCTCAGTGCCTGTAGCTGATGACCTGCTAGGCTCAGTGAGTGAGTGGCAGGGTAGGATCCTTCCAGTTATGTGTTTAGGAGGATCACCCTAGGCTGAAAGCTGCAGAGAACATCCAGTCAGTTCATCTGAGCCCTCAGAATCCTGTAAGATGAACATTTGCTTAGGAATAGGAGTGGGGGTTTGGGACTTAAAAGCAGGATTACTAGCAGGATGCAATGGGAGACCACAACACTAAGAAAGAAGGGAGTCTTCCCTATCACACTGCCCTTTCTCTCTGTCCCTCTCCCCCCTGCTCACACAAAAATGTCCCTTGTTTCAAATGGAGGTGACCTCTAAAGCATGACTTTGATCACCAGCATTAGGGCTGGCAGTCACTATAGCAATGGAGGAGCAAACCTGTCAAAAAGTGGGGCATGGCAGAGGGGGCAAGTTAGAACAATTGGGCTGCCATGGTAAATATCCTGTTCAGTGCTGTTGTGAGAGTAATTGGTTAAGGTTGGGCAAGTCTGGGAAACAGCCCTCTATAAGAAAGCTGGCTGCTGCACTTACAATTATCATTAGGGGACTGTAAGCAGCGTGTCTTCAGCTCATTTGCTGTTGTGTGTTGCAGGGCTCTGTCAGGACAGGTTGTATAAATGCTGAGTTCTTGAGGTGCTCATAATCAATCACTTTCTTCTACTCTCTTGAGAACTGCTGCCGTCTGCTTTTGCAGAAGGGGCCAGATCTGTATCTGGTGCAACTCAATTTGTCTATTCTGGAATTAATTTGGCTTAATGTGAAATGTATTGCAGAATATAATCTGAGATATATATGTGCAGAATATGATCTGATTGCAGAAGCAAGCAGAAACTGGTCCTGGCTCATTCTGATGCAATCATACATACGTTAGTGCTAGAAGAAACCCAGTTTGAGGGGGCATCCATTAAACCAGACATTGTTTGGAAGATGCAGTTTGTGTGTTGAAACATTTTGCTTTAAAATAGCCACGGCAAAGGTTTGGCTGTAGAAAGAGCTGTGAGTTCAGTGAAGGCAGGTCCTGTCCAAGCAGAGGATGAAACCAAACCCTTGATGTAAATGCTTCTGAGGTCTGCTTATGTCCACTCCCAATTCTGCAGTGTAAACTCCTCTTTGGAATCCATTTCAGGCTCTGGTTAAGTATTGCCTCTAGATGTGATTGTATTTTATATAAGCTAAGGGACTATTTTACACACACTGCAAATGCAGGGCTTAAGAATTGCCACCATTTCTGGGGTAAATGACAGTCGCCATTTACACCAAAGCATCCCAATTTGTATTCACTAAGGGAAGAAGTAAACTGGTAGTGAAGCTACCCTTACCTAACCTATCAAGTTAAAGGAAGGTTGAAAGCAGTTCTCTGTGGAACACTGTTCTCTTTGAGCCTGGAAGTTGCTTCTATGAGCAGTTTTGTTTCATGACAGGATGCCCTGCACATGAAAAGGGAAACAGCAGTGTGTCATGTCATTTCTTACAGCACGTAACAGGAAAGATGGAGTCTCTGTGGCCCTGTGCAGTACCAGTTAAGGCTGGGTTTACCTTGGATTACTCTGTTGCCAGCTGGTAGGTTTATCAAAGCAGAAGGAGCAGGGAATGAAATCCTAGCTGAGAGTAGTGATTCTTATTCATACTGTTGAACAGGTACGTGTGTTTTCCTTCTAATTAAACAAAGCAATTTGGGACACATTTCCCTTGGGCATCCTTTTCAAATAGGAATGGAGAAAGCTCCCCTTTAACATTCACAGCGCATGAGTCATGGTGACACCTGTACCTAAAACAGGGAAGCAGAAGTCTCAACTCTCCTGATAAACCTGGTATTCTCAAGGAAATAGAATGTTGAGGTTTGTTTTTAAGGCTTTTCTCCAGTCCCCCCTTTGCTGAGTTGCTATTAATGTGATGTGCTCATGAGACTTTCCTTCTCTGACATAGGTGGACTAAGAGAGAAGATGTATTTTACTAACAGGAGTTCAGCAGTAGTAGATTGTTCAGTGGTTACATAGGGTTGACACTGATCAGGAGTTATAATTTGATACCTGAGCAGAGGGATGAAAGATGGAGTCAGCCTCTCAGTACCCAGTGAAAGGGCAAGAGGCAGTGGGTGCAAATTGAAATACAGGAAATTCCACTTAAATGTAAGGGAAAAATGCTTCTTTCCTGGGTCAAACACTGGGAAAAGCTGGACACAAGAGGCCATAGAGACTCCATCTTAGAGAGAGTCAAAACTTGGTAACCTGTTGTAGTTCGTAGTTCAAGTTACATTTGCTTTGTGATCCTTCTGTCCCTGTCAGCTACCTAGGGCTGAGTCCACCTGGCTTGTTACCTAGATCTCTCTTGGAGCCTTTTGCTTCCAATTGAAAACAGCAGCTGATTCAATGACATTGCACTGATCGCCTTCCTCCTTGGTAAAGAGATGTCGGCCTTAGTTTGAAGTGTGTGTTTGCATGTGGAATTGAGTATTTTGGGACCTGACAAGTGTTAAAGCCACAGAGAGACTGGACTGTGACCTGTCTGTAGTACAAGATGGGTCTTGTTTTGTATCTGCCATCATTGTCAGTCTTGCTCTGGCATATTAGGAACAGGAAGGGCTATGACACATGCTTCCTGGCAACTCCTTGTGGCTCATGTAAAATAATGTGTTCATACATTATCAACAGTTCAGTGCTTGGTCTCATTTCTCAGAGAAATTTAAAGCTCTTTGTTAAATTGTCCTACATCAGATGTGGGTTTGTGTGTTAGATGCATCCTGTTACAACTGTTGTATTGGTGCTGTTCAGTTGCCTTTCTATGGTGTCCCTAGAGACAGAACTCTCCTGGTACACCCAGGAGTAGCACTGAGTAACATTGAAGTACAGCTAAAACAGCTACAGACACATCATTTCCTCACTCAGAGTAGCTGTTGCTTATGTGTTCCGTTAGATTCATTAAATTCATTATGGATGTGACCACTGAATGCAGTTTGTGTCTAAGTGGAGGGGGGAAGCTGTTTGAGATTGCCATTTAGAGGAGTGAAGGTTATTTTTCCACTCTCAAAAACATAGTGGGAATTTAGGGAGGAATTCCATTTGGATTTGGCTCAGATACCAAACCTAACACTTCTGCTCAGGGGAAAACCTTGAGAGATCTGTAAAAACCACAAGTGGTCAGGACCTTGGTTTTACATCTCCTTAATAACCAGGACTGTGTGTAACAGAAGTTATTAGCAGCTGCCATAGGACTTCAAATGCTAAACCCAAAAGTGCTCTGTTGCTTTTTAACCTGTTCCAAGTCAAATATACAACTGAAATAAAGAATCTGCTCCTAATTTCATCACGAAGCTGACGATGCTCTTGCTGGTGTAAATCAGGTGTAACAGTTTGTGGATGAAGAGAACTGAAATGCTTTGGCAAGTCCCTTTTTTGTCCGGCAACTGCTTTGCTATTCAGCAAAGAATTACTGAATGCAATTCCATTGCAGATGGGCAAATACATAGAAAACTGAGCTAAATGTGCAGGGTAGTAACTTCAAGCATAAAGACTGATTTTGTGATGCTTTTAGGTATACAGACTTGCTCCCAGGTAGCACTGTCCTTATTCTTTTATCCATCCAGACTCTGAAATGACTTTTATCCACTTCACTCTGGTTTTTAGCAGGGATGCACAGTGGATCCCAGTCCACTTCACTCTGGTGTTAGCAGGGATGCACACTGAATCCCAGTCCACTTCACTCTGGTGTTAGCAGGGGTGCACAGTGGATCCCAGTCCACTTCACTCTGGTGTTAGCAGGGATGCACAGTGGATCCCAGTCCATTTCACTCTGGTGTTAGCAGGGGTGCACAGTGGATCCCAGTCCACTTCACTCTGGTGTTAGCAGGGATGCACAGTGGATCCCAGTCCATTTCACTCTGGTGTTAGCAGGGGTGCACAGTGGATCCCAGTCCACTTCACTCTGGTGTTAGCAGGGATGCACAGTGGA
>JASSUY010033452.1:0-21049 GCA_032466535.1 Forpus xanthops
GGGAAGTTTAGATTGGATCTGAGGATGAAATTCTTTACTGTAAGGGTGGTGAGGCACTGGAATGGGTTGCCCAGGGATGTTGCGGATTCTCCATCGCTGGTGGTGTTCAAGTCTGGGTTGGACATAGCCTTGGGTGTCATGTTTTAGTGTGAGGTGTCCCTGCTGATGATGGCAGGGAGGGTTGGAACTAGACGATCTTGAGGTCCTTTCCTACCCTAACTATTCTATGATTCTATGATTCTGTATATACTGTCGAGTCCAGAGAACAGCTTTTCCCATCACAGATTAGTGTTGCTATTCATTTCACATTTTACTGGCACCCCACAATCATAGAATCATAGAATAGTTAGGGTTGGAAAGGACCTTAAGGTCATCTAGTTCCAACCTCCCTTCTATGGGCAGAGACACCTCCCACTAAACCATCTTCAGTTTATATACACATACATATATATATATATGTGTGCGTGTGTGTGTGTCAAATTCTTTTCTTCTTGTATGGCAGCTCTGTAGCGGACTAATTATATTTCTAGCCTTCTTTATTCAGTCTCAAAAATCCCTTACAGGATCTGGTGAAATGAGCAAGTGCTGCAAATCTAAGGTCTCCAACTTTAATGTAATTAATTTTTAATCACACTTAACTGAAAAAAATTATCCTGGTTATAATGCCATACTGTCCTGGGTTCAGCAGCAGCAGTCTTTTATTTTTTTCTTCATAGCAGCTGGTGCATTGCTGTGTTTCCGACTTTTGGCCTAGGAACAGCGCTGATAACACCAATGTTTATAGTTACAGTTTAGAATGTTTTGGTTTGACCAAGGACTTTCTGAGTCTCATGCTCTGCCAGGGAGGAGGGGAAGCCGAAATGCAGCTCCCACAAACTGGTGTCATCAGTGCTGTTCCCAGGCTGAAAGTCAGAAATGTCACAAAAGTGCTGATTCTATATTAGTCACATCTTCCTGTTTGCAGTTTGCTAAGATTTCTTCACCGTTTTGCAGCCTTTAGAACATTTGAGACCTTCTACTATAATAATTTTTTATGTTATATAGCTTTGTTAAACAATAGATCATAATTGTTGACAATCATAGATGAAAGGATGTGGAATCTCTGTGAAAAAACGTAGTGAAAATATTAAGTGATTGCCAAGAGCATGGTTATGTTACGATTAGCCCCCAACTCCCCCTTTTAATTTTCTATTCCTAATTGTTTATAAATTGTCTATTAAACTGTCCAAATAAGTTACGGTATGTATCCTTTTACCGGTGAGCACTGAAACAACACACTGTTCTACAGTTAATCACATTTGCTCACATATAAATCTATTTAATCAGTCTATTAAAAATCACACAGGCTTTTTGGTCCTTCTCTGCCAGATGTACTTACAACTCGTACAGGACTGGGATCCAGAAACATGTTTCTCAGCTCAAAATGCAAAGTGCTAACCTCAGTGTTGGAGCTGAAACTCTAACAGATGCATTCATTAGTCTGCTGAAGTGCGTTGCTATAATTTTTTTTTTCCCTGTGCAGCACATGAAGGAAACATTCCCCTGGGTCTGTATATGAGATTTAAGTAAGACTCCAGCACAGTCAGAATGCCTTGACTAATAATGAATATTTCTAGCTGAAATCACTAGCTGTATAATTGGCTACCACCCAATAGTCTTCCTGACAAAGGCAGAGAGAGTCAGCAATTTGGCTCACCCCTGCTGTGTATATTTCTACTATTCCATTCATAAAATGTCCAAAGGAATAAAGACTTCATTGGGAAAAAAACACAGGGAAATATGCACCACTGGGTGGGGGTGGTGGGTGGTGGTAGTGGAGGGGGGGAGGGGAGGGGGCTGCAGAGAGCTGACTTTGTAATTCCCTGAACCAAATGTTCAGAGAAGAATATGTCTGAAAAAAATGTGAATAGCTCAAAGAGTTTCTGTTATTTCGTAGCAATCATGGGGCAGCTGCTAGAAGTTCCTCTGAGATTGTTGCTACTGGAATTATTACCAGAAAATATAATTTTTTTCCTCTGTAACTCCATAAACTCATGTACTCTGAAAGTTAATGATTTGCATTTATTTAATTCATATTCTCCTCCCTCCTCTCCCTTTTGTTTTTCTTTTGGTGGGTTTGTGAAGGCCAAGATACAGCCGTTGTTAATTTGCTGGTTTTCTTTTGCCAGTGCAGTAATTCAGCTTTGACTGATGTCTAGAAATCTGTCTTTAAGAGCAGTGTCTTTTCATCCAGCAGTACCTTTTCCTATTTATATGTCTGCACATTCACATCAACTATCCAGTAACTACAAACATTTGTAACGATCTTATGATGCTTTTAGAGGAATTTTGTCAAGAACACATTCCACCCTGTTCTCTCATCAAATTGGTTATTACAGACCACTCAGGAGAAGTTAGTTCAATTCTGTGCTGATAAGATTCAATTTTACAGTGTAAGCAGCAGCATCACAACCAGTCTGGGCAGTGTGTGGAGGACAAGGCTTGAGCTCTTCCTCACTTTATCAGAAAAATCCTCAGAGGCAGGATAATCTTAAGAAGAAAGAAAATGTCATCATCCTCATACTCTTGAGTCAATAAAATAATATCCTGGGACCTTTAGAAGAGATGGTCATTGATTAAACACATAATAAAATGTGCAAGAGTGCTTTTCATTTGATGTATCATTAAATTAAATTAGGAGAAATATCAAGACAAACACAAGGAAGTTGCTTCTGTTATAGCATATAAATATATTCTGGAGCATCTTGCTGCAGGATATATAAATTAAAAGTGACTCTTGAAGTTCATAAGAACACATACAATTACACAATCTGGAGAAGTCCCTGAGTCATTTAGTGGTGGTGGAAATGACAATAGTGCTTAAGGAGGTTTCAGCATGTCCTACACTGGTACTACTCCTTAAGGAAGTGCTACTTGACATGCTTTGGAGGCATGTATTTGATAACAGAGCTTTAGTCTGACCTAATACAGCTGGGCTTTTTAGTACTAAAATCTTAGAAGACCTGAATGAATGTGAAGACAATACATTAATTTATTAATTTAGCTAAACATAATTAAATAAATGGCAGTAACTATTTACTTTTATAGTTTCTGAGAATATAAACAAAAGCCATAAAAAATTTTTGAAAAAAATTTCTTATTCAAGAATTTGAAACTTAATTTAAGTATGTGCACTAGAATCATTATCTCTGAGTCAAACTGAGTTGTCCCTAATTTACAGATATATTTTGTGGAGTGATTTGCATGTAATTCAGGTACTAAATAAAAATCTAGTTATTTACTATTTCAGCGGAATATATCTGGGAGAACTCTTTTTTTGTACATTCAATTTTCTGAGAAGCAGTTACTGCTCAGTAACATTTAAGAGATACACATGAAAGAAAAATCTCAGTTAAATTATTCAATAAAACAAAGAGAACAAGGTTTTCGTAGTTTGTGGGGTGGCTTTGGAGTTTTTTCCTTTTTTTTTTTTAATTTCCCGTGGAATGATCCTGATCTGTTCAGATGTTGACTAAAACATTTTAATGCAGAATGTCAGATCTTTCATCATCAAGTGAGAAAAGGAAATCTGACCTTGGAAGCTGCCAAGTGTAGTAAACCAAGAGCACTATGCTTTTCCTATGGACTAAAAGTATCTCCTTAAAGCTGTTTCAAGACATATCTCAAGTTATCTCATAGATAACCTTATATTCCTATTTCATGTGGACCTTAAGAACAGAATGTAGTTTTCTGTATTTGTTCAATATCCTGGAGGGTCATATGTGAGATATTTGTGCCTTTTCCCTGTTGGCAGATTGTAGTGACTCTGTTGGGGTGAAAAGGTCAGTTTTTGGAGGCTCTAAACCAAGTAGGTAGCTTGGGCTGTAGTTTGGAATATGATGACATATGTTATGTGGAGATGGAGAAAGGGAGCTTGTGAAACCCTAGTTTCTTGGTAGATTTGTTAGAAAGCCTGAGGATGGGTAAGGAACCTGCCTTCCTCACTCTTGGACTTGGAATGCACCATGGCTGCTCAAAACTGTGGAGTGGTACACTGACATTTAGAGTGATACTGTCACCAGGACAGTAGTTTTTAACTGTAGGCAAGAACTCTGCATTTAGCTATATTCTGGAATATTTTCTGTCTTTATTCACATCAGTCATAGCTCTCTTTTCTAGAGGAAGCTTCTTTCAGTTTCACATCAAAAATGGCATAAAACTTGAGAAAGGCTATTTTCAGTTAACTGGGTTGAAAAGCTGTAGAGTTTTAAAATAAGGTGCTGTTTTGAAGCCAAAACCCAATGTGAACTACTTAAAAGTGTATTAAATTTTTATGTTACACAGGCAGAGTCATAACCCAGAGTGAGTTTTAGTGACACTGCTATGTTACTTAATCCCTTCTTTATTATATAATTTCATATTATTATCTGTGCTTCTTATATGCAAACTGAAATTAATGTGCTGGAACTGTTCCGTCACGCATCTGGGTGTTCACCACAGTGTTAGTTAGGGCTATTTCATTCTGCATAGGGTTAAGTAAAGCTTCTCTCCCTAACTGAAAGGGAGTCTCTGTTTCCTTTTGTCTTGTGATCCTTTAAGTGTCTTTCAGCAGCATAATCAAGGCAGTTACCCTTTGAAATATTGTCAGATACAATAATTAAAACTTCTGTTAAATTGACTGAGCAAAGGTTTAGCTTTAATATGAGTGTAGACTAAGGTTCACCTCATCTGTCGTTGTAAAGTATATGACGCCTGAAAAAGGAGCTAATTGTAATCTTCCTGCCCATTCATTCAAAATTGTTTCTGGCTCGCTTAATTCTTTAGGGATTATTTTGACAGTAGGATGCATGAACCTTACTCTGTCGTTTCTTTTGTGTTGTGTTGCTTCCCTACTGATCTAAATGCTTACCTCAAGTCTGCCTGCCACTGCCATCAAATGCCTGTTGCAAATGAATAATTGCCCAGGAGCCAGTGAATTTTCCCACCTGTGAAGGAACAGTAGGTCCTTGATATGTCATCCAATGGGAATGCAGTAGCAAAGGAAAATTATTCCTCCAGACAGTTCAGCAGTTCCCAGAATAGAACAAAAGCACTGTTAGCTGCTGCCTAGTCAGATATCACAGCTTTACAGAGAAAAGACTCTCTAGAAGAGTTTTTCTCTAGGCTAAGCATGCAACCCTTAAATCAAGTAAAAACTTTATGGAGAGGTAAAGAGGCACATTTGTATGCCCCAAATTGATCCATTCCTTCTTTAATACTTGGTAAATTCTAAGGACTACATCTGCAGCTGTGAAAAAGTTTCCCTAATGTTTCTGAAATAACTGCAATTTGACATGCCACAAAATGTAAAAGTTAAAAAGAGTCACTATCTCCAAACAGTATAACTAATCTAGATGTATTACATATTAGCATCTTTTCTGAAGGCAAACCAAAGTCCTAAAAACATTTGCATTTTTCTCCATCTTTTCTCAAGCAGGAGTCACTGTAATTTGATCTTGCTTGGAGCACTGACATAGATGTGCCCTTCCCCAGGTGCTATCCATAAAAACAGCTATCATCCAGAGCTACAGAGCTATCTTTCAGCCATGGCAATATATATGCTGTGTCTTCTCATGCTGTGCTGATTTCTAGTGATGTCTTTCTTTGGCAGTGTTTTACAGCAGGATCATGAGGAATGGGCCTGAGGTTTTTGACAGATCTGCGTGTTGTACCTTAGCTGTAAAGAGATTGTATTGAGGGCAACAGGGCTGTGCACAAATGGATCAGGAAGGTACCTTCTTCCCTCATACCTTGGTGAAGAAGCTGACACAACAACAAAACCTACTAATAAAACTACAGAAAAACAGATAACTGGGCTGAGAAAGCCATTTACTTCACATCTCATGCTCACTGTTGGTCATGTGTTAGGGAAAAGAATAGAACTGTAAAAAAAGACTCTAGACTGTATCCCAGCTATCTAATTATGTTTCTACATGTCACATGTTGTGAAATTCCTTTCTTTAGATAACACTAGTTAAAGGCATAGTAATAAGTGTACTTACCTTTACAGATATCTGTGTGTACGACAAAACCGCGTTTAGCAGTATAGATGGAAACCCTGCAGTGGACAAATATTCTTCTCTTGAACCTAGGTTAAGGGAAGAAAGACCATATTATTAAAGTAATTTCATACCCATTATTCTCAGAACAAAGCATGAATAATACAGATAAGAGGAGTTAATGCAGCTGCAGACCAGATTCAGGACAGGTACACATACAACCATCACTCTGTGGTGTGTGTTAGTTTTGTCATGTTAGGAGGTTACTAAAGAGGCTACTGCAGTCCCTCTCCAATGCAGCCCCCATCACAGAGGTCTGTCAGTGGATTTGAAGAAAAGATAAACACTCCTTGCTGCCTTTTTCTGTCAACAAGACCTAAGGATTCATTTCCCTGAGAGTCATATCAGCTATGTCTTTCCCAATCCTTCTTCTCTTCATTAATGCTGACAAATATTGCAGTTACTGTGGCCAAAGATCACTGATTCTGCCAAATGAGCAAATACAAGACATGAGATTCAGAGCAGCCCTGAAGAGAAGGACTTGGGGGTGCTGGTTGATGAAAGAATAAACATGAGCCGGCAGTGTGCTCTTGCAGCACAGAAAGCCAACCATATCCTGGGCTGCATTAAAAGGAGCGTGACCAGCAGAACGAGGGAGGTGATCCTGTGCCTGTACTCTGCTCTTGTGAGACCTCACTTGGAATATTGTGTGCAGTTCTGGTGTTTTCAACATCAAAAGGACATGGAAATGTTGGAACAGGCCCAGAGGAGGGTTATGAGGATGATCAAGGGACTGGAGCACCTCCTCTATGAAGATAGGATGAGAGAGTTGGGGCTGTTGAGCCTGGAGAAGAGAAGGCTGTGTGGAGACCTCATAGCAGCCTTCCAATATCTGAAGGGGGCCTATAGGGATGCTGGGGAGGGACTCTTCATAAGGGACTGTAGTGACTGGACTAGGGTCAATGGGTTCAAACTTAAAAGGGGAAGTTTAGATTGGATCTGAGGAAAAAATTATTTACTGTTAGGGTAGTGAGGCACTGGAATGGGTTGCCAGGGAAGTTGTGAATGCTCCATCCCTGGCAGTGTTCAAGGCTGGGTTGGACATGGCCTTGGGTGTCATGGTTTAGTGTGAGGTGTCCCTGCCCATAGCATGGGGGTTGGAACTAGATGATCTTAAGGTCCTTTCCAACCCTAACTATTCTGTGTTTCTACGATTCTATGTTGATGCTGACCTAAAGTGACATATTTTTAGCTTGTAGCTGAAAAAAAACCCAACAGTTCAGTTTGAAGTAAGCTCTAAATTTGCTCTGCTGCTCCTGCTGACAGAGTGGCAAGTCAGGATTTTCCTTATCACACCTATAGCTGTGTGTCAATTTGTGCATGGAGTTTCATATTCAAAACACCAGTAAAATGCTTCCAATTAAATAAGAACTATGTAGGAATTGGCTATGTAAACACTGGAGTACAAACATTGGAGTATAAATATCGGAATATAATTATACCATAAACAAAAAATGAATAAAAAAGATTCAACTGCATTTCAATTATTTTGTCCAGGTATAAACAAAAAGGCATAACTATCAAATATATGGTCAATATTTACAGAAAAAAAAAAACAATAAAAATAGGTGGGGTTTTTTTTTTTGTTTTTTTTTTTTTTTTTTTTTTTTTCACTTTGATGATACTGGATGTAAATGTGCCTTCAAACATCAGTTCTGCCGTCCTTGCTAAAGTTCAACAAATCTGGAGTTTGGACCAAGTCATTCATTGTTGTGCAAGAATGCAACGAATCAGTCAGAACAGCAATACGTGACAGACTAGTGAGATGATAAGCCAAAAAATTATTTAGGATCAACTTCATTAAAAAATCGTGTAGGGCACTATAGGACCTGTGTAGTAATGTGTCTTTATTATGTGATCAGAGAGACATCCATCTGGCTGAGCACAAATAAAATATTCTCCAAAGTATCAAAACTATGCACTGAAAAAGACATCGGGAGGGGTGAGGGCAGGACAGAAATAGTCATTTTCATTGACAAAACTGCTCTCTATTGGGTAGTCATTTTTGCTGGATGGCTCACAAAGGATGGCCCTTTCATGAAGGATAATGAATTTGTCACAGCATGTTAAATTCTAGCAGGAACAAAACAGATATCTCTCTTCATAACTAAAACCCTGTCTTAGAGTGAGATAAACACAAAAGTTCTGCTAGGAGTAGTTTTCTTGGAGGAATTTTGTCCTAATTCTGAACATCAAAAATATTTTCTGTATGTTTCTTCTAATTTAGTATATTGTATATTTTCAAAGAAGATCAATTTTTGTCTTGTACACTGTAGGTTTAAATGGTATGCAACTGTTAACATCACTCAGAGTATATTTTAGATTTTCAAACCTGGATAGACCAAAACACCACATAGCTGGAGGGCAGTTCACAAGTCCCATGTGTAAAAACATTGCTCATACCATTACAGATATGGGTCATGTTTGCAACTAGCAAATTGCTTATGTTTCCATTGTATCTGGCTATTTTGTGAAAGAAACCTGTCCTTTCCTGAGGGTCTGGCAACAGATGTCAATTAAGCTTAAAAAGGTATACTAACTTGAAAAAAAAGTGCAACTTAAGCACAGAAGTGTACAGTACAAATCGCTTACAGATGTTGCCACATGTAAGCAACAATACATTGGTCTGTGACAAAAATGTGCATTGAAGGAGGAACACACTAAAATTATTTGACCATTGAGTGTTTTAGCTTATTTTCCTAATAGCTTATTTTTCTACTTGAGTGTGGATTATTTCTTCCCTGTATGTGTGTATCTTCGTACGTGTAGTGTGTCTATATTTTCATTAAATAAGATTTTGGTCTTCAGGCATTTAGATTTAATTACATATGTAATCACTCACATCTCAGCAGGAGTAAGAAAACCTTCAGAGTTTTGACACTGAAGTCAAGGAGATATTGAACACTTTCAAGTATCATGAAGTTCAGTCAAGCAGAAACTCCCGATGACTATTCATCAGGTCATCTCTGTGATCATAATGAAATGTTACTGATAAAGAGGCGTCAGATTGTTCTTGTAGCTCTGTTTTTGATGGCTTTTTAAAGCACTCATTTGAGATTTACTTAGCTTGAAATGTATAATTAGCATAGAAAAAGGTTTACAGAGGCTTATGCTTCAACTGCTGAGACTGATGAAACAACTGTTTAGTAATTTTATAAGTTGGCCCAACAGAATATGAAGCATTGGGTTGAAAATTTGGAGTTAATCTGAAAGATGGTCAACAGTGATTTGATTATTCAATAATTCTTGTAAAGAAATAATGGCAATAGAAACAATAATTGAATATGTTAATTCACTTGAATCATAGAATCATAGAAGAGTTAGGGTTGGAAAGGAACATAAGATCATCTAGTTCCAACCCCCCTGCCATGGGCAGGGACACCGACCACTAAACATGTCACCCAAGGCTCTGCCCAACCCAACCTTGAACACTGCCAGGGATGGACCATTCTCAGCTTTCCTGGGCAACCCCTTACAGTGCCTCACAATCCACACCACAAAGAACTTCTTCCTTATATTCAAACTAAACTTCCTCTATTTAAGTTTGAACCCATTACCACTTGTCCTATCACTACAGTCTCTAATGAAGAGACTTCCTTATAGGCACCCTTCAGATAGATACTGGAAGGCTGCTATGAGGTCTCCACGCAGCCTTCTCTTCTCCAGGCCAAACAGCCTCAACTTTCTCAGCCTATCTTCATATAGGAGGTGCTCCAGTCCCCTGATCATCCCCATGGCCCTCCTCTGGATTTATTCCAACAGTTCCATGTCTTTTGATGTCTTTTCATGGACAACAATTGATCTGTGCTAACAATACATGATCCTACAGTTAAGGACACCAGAACTGCACACAATACTGCAAGTGAGGTATTGCAAGAGCAGAGTAGAGGGGCAGAACCACCTCCTTATACCTGGTGGTCATGCTTCCTTTGATGCAGCCCAGGATATGGCTGGCTTTCAGTAGGGCTGCAAGTGTACACTACAGGTTCATATTAAGTTTCTCATCAACCAACATCCCCAAGTCCTTCTCTGCAGGGTTGCTCTGAACCTCTTCTCTGCGCAACCTGCAGCTGTGCCTGGGATTGCTCTGACTCAGGTGCACGACCTTGCACTTGTCAAGGTTAAACTTCATGAGGTTACCATGAGCCCACCTCAAAAGCTTGTCAAGGTACCTCTGGATGGCATTCCTTCCCTCCAACGTATCAACTGAAACACACAGCTTGGTGTCATCAGCAAACTTGCCGAGGGTGCATTCAATCCCACTGTCCATGTCACCAACAAAGATGTTGAACAAGACGGGTCCCAACACTGATCCCTAAGGGGCACCACTTGTTACTGGTCTCAAGATGAACATTGAGCCATTGACCACAACTCTTTACATGTGGCCATCCAGCCAGTTCTTTACCCACCGAGTGGTCCACCTATCAAATTGATGTCTCTCCAACTTAGAGACAAGGATGTCATGTGAGACAGTGTCAAATGCTTTGCCCAAGTCCAGGTAGATGGCATCAACTGCTGTACCCCTGTCCATCAGTTCCATAGCCCCATCCTAGAAGGCCATCAGATTGATCAGACAGGATTTCCTCTTAGTGAAGCCATGCTGTCTGTCACCAAGCACCTTGTTGTTTTTCATGTGTCTTAGCATGCCTTCCAGGACAATCCACTTCAAGATTTTGCTAGGCACAGAGGTGAGACTGACTGGTCTGTAGTTCCCTGGCTCATCCCTTTTCCCCTCCTTGAAAACGGGTATTTCTCTTTTTTCAGTCATATGGAACTTCTCCTGACTGCCATGAGTTTTCAAATAGGATTGACAGTGGCTTTGCAACTTCATTTGCCAGCTCCTTCAGGACCCACGGATGGATTTCATCAGGTCCCCTGGGCTTTTGCATGTTCAGGTTCTTAAGATGATCTTGAGACAGATCCTCTCCTACAGTGGGCCCAGGTCTTCATACTCACATTCCCTGCGTCTGCCTTCCAAGACTTGTGTGGTGTGGTCAAAGCATTTTCCAGTGAAGACCGATGTCACTGGAAAGTCACTTTAGAGAAGTCATTAAGAACTTCATACTTTTCCAAATCCAGGTTTTCCAGTTTTCCTGATAGCTTCTGGAGGGGGCCCACGTTGTTCCTAGTCTGTCTTTTATTCATTGCAGACCTATAGAATCCCTTCCTGTTATCTTTTACATCCCTAGCCAAGTTTAATTCTAAGTGGGTCTTAGCTTTCCAATCCTGATCCCTAGCTACTCGGACAATATCCTTGTATTCTTCCCAGGCTGCCTGTCATTGCTTCCACCTTTTATAACACTTTTTCCCTTAGAAGTTTCCTCAGCAGCTCTTTATCTATCCAAGGACGTCTCCTTGCCCTCCTGCAGCACTTCCTTCTAGTTGGGATGCAAAACTCCTGAGCTTGTAATAGGTGATCCTTGAATATCAATCAACTGCCTTGGGCCCCTTGCCCTCTAGGGCTATATCCCATGGAACCGTAGCAAGCAGGTTCCTGAAAAGTTCAAATTCTGCCCTCTTGAAGCCCAGGGCAGTGAGCTTCCTGCATTTTCTTGCTGTCCTGAGGATCTCAAATTCAACTATCTCATGATCGCTGCAACCATGACTGCCCTGGAGAATCACATTTCCAGCCAGCCCTTCCCTGTTAGTGAGCATGAGGTCAAGCATGGCACCTCTCCTTGTCAGCTCCTCTATTACTTGCAGAAGGAAATCATCTTCCACACAATCGAGGAACTTCCTAGATCGTTTGTGCTGGGCCATGCCATCCGTTCAACCAATATAAGGGTGGTTGAAGTCCCCCATGAGCACGAGGGCCTGCGAGCGTGAAGCTGTTCCTGCCTGTCTATAGAGAGCTTCATCCTCAGAGTCCTCTTGATCAGGCAGACTGTAACAGATCCCTACGATATTGTCTCCCATCACTGTTCTCTCTTTAATCCTGACCCACAAACTCTATTGAGTGCTCACCTTTCCCCAGACAGAGTTCCATACTCTCCAGCCTATCCCTAACATAAATAGCAACTCCCCTTCCTGTCCTGCTGGGCCTGTCTTTTCTAAAGAACCTGTAAACTTTCATAACTCCGGTGTTGTTTTCACCTGATCACTTTCTTTTTAGAGTTGTGATGTATGATGTCCACATTTAAATTTACTTTTCCCAATCATTTCCTGGTGCTTAGTGTTTTTGCAAGATACCATGATTTTGACCAGTTTGGCTGCAGTCTTTAATCTCATCTCAGACCAGATGGCGAGCCTCAGCTGCTGTGTGAAGCAGGGAAAAGGAAAAAAACGGAAACCTATGAATCCTTAAAATATTGCTGGCAGTTTTAGCAAAGATACTTTACAGATTTTCTTTCTTTTTTAAAGAAAATATTTATGAAACTGCATGTCATTGAAGCTAGAGGAATTTGACTGCTGAATGGTCAGTGTTGATATCCATCTAGCTTTCTATGGATTTTTTTTTGTTTGTTTCTGGTATAGCAACTGCAGCGTTAGCCCAAGCAGCCTATTGTGCTATGCATACTTTCTCATACCTGGAGGATTCCAAGAGAGTTTGCTGGGAGGGCTGGGTTTTGATTGTGTATATAAATTAACAGATTGCATTTACATGTCCTACTGAGCTTTGTTACTATATGGTGAAGTAAGGATAAGAGTCACGTAGGATAAGTTTAAGAGATTTTTAGGTGGAGCTGAGGTTTGGGTGAGTGACATATTTATCCCTGTGCAACAAAAGCTCTTTGCTGTGTTGTTTGAAGGAAGGCAGATTTATATTTTCCAGTCAGCATTAATGAGATTAAGTTGATGTAATTTTTCTTCCTTAGTGATGTAGAAAAGGAATTCAAGCCTTAATTGCTCTGATACTATTTGGATAGCTGAAGTAGGTACAAATAATGATAAAGTAAGATACATGCAGTGGGTGCATGGAGAGTTGAGGCTGGATATTTTCACCCCTTATAGATATTAAACTATGGACACTGACTCTAGACCTTCTGTTTTGTTCTGTTTTATTCATGTTCTTCTTTTTGCTCCTGATGCCCTTCCTTTTGCTCCTTACACAAAGCTTCAGAACCTAGAAGGCAACTCAAAACTCCCCAAATGGACTTACATAGATAACTTTGTGTACACTGTTTTTAAGGTAGCTTTAGGGCTTTGAATCCTGTTACTTCTGAAAGTACAGAGCTAGAAAAACTTGACTGTAAGCAGTTAATTAGGTTATATTACATCTGTCTTTTTTGTCTTTATGCCAGAAAGGGATGCTTCCTCTAAGCACACTTCATATATGAAAACTTTAAGCTGATTCAGTGAATGGAGGCCTATAATGAAATTTTTAATCGTGTTTGGAAGCACAGAGAAAACTGTGAGTATGTGTTAACAACTCCAAAGTAGAAGCTTCATTCAGAAGCTGAAGAAAAATGAAGCAGAAAGGTCAGGGTTAACCATGAGGTTGATGGGAAATGAAAACTGTGATAGTTCCCCTGTATATTTCCCTCTTTAAAAGAGGAAATGAAAACTCCTTAACAAAACTGTGCTACAAAATGAATCACTGAAGTTTGAAAAAAATCATAATTGTGGTTTTCTGTCCAACCTCTCTGAAAGGTCCTATGTTGACCATCTTCAACGGTAACAGAAGGGCTAAGAATTCTTTAATGAAACAGATTTTCACTAACTGTGATTGCAATAGAGCAACTACACCTGCTTGTTGGGACTGAAGTGAAATTATGCAGTCTGAAAGCAAATAGTGTAGAGTAAGTTTTTAAAAAGGAACAACAAAAAAGTTCTTGGTCCTCTTTCATGAAAAAAGCTGCTGATTTATAACAGTTGGATTAGTCCATTGTGGATAGGGATAAGTGAGTGAATGGTGTTATATTTCCTTCTGACTGGATAATACTGTGTTCCGTAAAAACAAATCAAGCCCTTATTAAAACCCAGAGAATGCTAAACAGCAGATATTTGGATAGGTCCTTCATGAGCTTCCTATTTTCATTTCTCCAACAGTAATCATAATTTAGTAAAATGCTACTTAAACTAACCTGAAAAGCAAAGCAACATGCCAAATAAAATCAACATTTTACAACTGGTGTGTGTGACATGGAAGACAGTGTTAGACTGGTTAAATCTCATAAAGCCAGTTCTGGTTTGGCCAGCATATGCATTCACAAGCCAGGGGCATATCCATCTGGCTAGGCTTCTCTGTCACAAGAACCAGCAGCCTTATGCAAAGAAGTCACACACTGAACTAACCCCTGTTTGCATGGCTATACTTATTCAGCATCTCCTACATAATATAGCATAACATGCTGCACTAAAAAGAGTGTTTCTCTTCCTATTCTCTGTTCCCTTGAGAACCTACCTGCAGTACTGCATTCAGCTCTGGGGCCCCCAAGATAAGAGGGATGCAGATTTGTTGGAACAAGTCTAGAGGAAGGCCACAAAGATGATCAGAGTTGGCTGGAGCACCTCTTTTATGAAGACAGGCTGAAAGAATTTGGGTTATTCAGCCTGGAGAAGACAAAGCTCTGGGGAGACCTTAGAGCAGCTTCCAGTTCCTAAAAGAGGGCCAAAGAGAAAGCTGGGGAGGGACTTTTTAGAAGAGCATGTAGTACCGGACAAGGAAGAATGGCTTTAAACTGAAAGAGGATAGATTTACACTAAATTTCAGGAAAACATTCTTTACTTTGAGGGTGGTGAGGCACTGGCACAGGTTGCCCAAAGAAGTTGTGGCTGCCCCATCCCTGGAAGGGTTTCAAGGCCAAGTGGGATGGGGCTTTGAGAAACCTGGTCAAGTGGAAGGTATCTGTCGGCAAGAGGATTGGAACTAGATGATCTTTAAAGTACCTTTTAACCAAAACCATTCTATAATTCTATGAGAACATAATATAACCATAACATAGCCATGAACTTACACACCAGTTGTTGTTGAAACCATTCTCTGCTATTATTTGTAAGTGGGACAATATCATCTTTCTCTGCTATAATCACTATTGCAGTCATTGTGTGGGGTTTTTGTAATGGCACTATGGAAAAAGGTCAACTATTGCCATTTTATGTGAATATAATGAAACAGAGTGAACAGCCAAAATCTAGAATGAACTAACACACAGTGAAACTACTTCTCATGCAGAAGGATCTGAAAGTGAATTTAGCCTTTAGGAACTGCATAAAATATTTATAGTATCTTGTTCTTTATTTATCAATGCCACTAGCAACAAAACACTGCTTCAGTTTTACAGAGGCTCCATTTATATAACACTGCATAAGAGAAGCAAACAAAAGAAAACCGACAGAGAAGCAACTCTGCCTTTTAAAATGGAATTTGAATTAAAAATCAGACAAAAACAAACCTGAAAAAGATCTCAGTCTTAGAGCTCTAATTATTTTTACATTACATCTATGTAAGTATGCATATGCCATATACGTCATGCTTTCAGCTCTTAGACTCAAATCTGAGTATGGTACTCTTTATTTGATCACTCTGATTACTTGTGTCAAATGGGTGGCTTCTCTTTGGATAAATTATCTTAGTATAAGTGCTTTACATAAAAACAGGAAACGCTTAATCAGGTCATGTTGGCCATCTGTATTTGCATGTATCTGATCCCTATGGATGGCAATAATTAACTCTTTCAAATGCATGAGAAGGAAAAATGCTCATTACTGTTTTTTTTTTTCCTTTTGTCACAAACTCGGGAAATGGTCTGTGTTCAGAAATTGGAGCATGTGAACAATTTTGTCCTTAACATTTGTATTTCAGTTTATGCATGTAAGTGAACACACAACATTAAGGAAAACAAGACTATTTTTTATTCACTACTTATATCTGTCATTTTGGCCTACCAAAACCTTTGTTCAACAGACTAGTCACAGTGCTTTGCTCTTTCTCTATAATAATTTTCTTCTGATGACCTTCCCTTCTGTTCATTTGTCTGCAGGTATGTGCTGGTTGATTTTAAGCCACACTGTGATTCACAATCACTTGAAAAAGTTCCTGCAAGCAGTCTTTTCATCTCCATTACTTTAATGTTTGCTTTTACTATTTAAAAAGCAAAACAAAACTGCAAGTAAAATGAAGTTTAACCACTGAGCAACAATTGTGGATGGCCTTTCATGTTCTCTCTCAGCAGAGGAAGAATTCACTTTCAATTTCTTTGTAACTTTGCAATACTGACCACATCAGTCACAGGCAGGCAGAGAGCCCTTTACCATCTATCATGCATCTTCACTGTGCATCATTTATAAGATGGAGCACTGATAAGAAAAAAGTGTTCTTAATGTGAGATCATAAAGCTAAAATGTGGGCTTGACATCAGCCTCCTGCGTCAGTGCTCTGTTCTGCAAGCTGGCTGAAGAGGCTTTCTGCTTCATTAGAAAGCGTGCTAGATAAGTTAGATAACATAACCCTAGATGAAGTGGTCATATAAGTATACTCCACAGTTGAACTCTATAGCACCACTGCAGTCAAGTACAGGAATAGTGGTAGTCTCACAGTTTGTGAACATACACGTTTCTGTCTGGATGTTATATTTATGAGGTGGACATGAACTAACATTTTCATGTCAAAGTGTTAGAACATACATATCTGCAACATTTTTATAACTATTTGTTTTACTTCAAAAGGACTGGTTTAACAAAGGGAAAAGAAAGCAAAATCTCTTTATATTGTATTTTTTTAATGTTTCAAAATGCTTAACACTATTTTAAATCTTTGTTTATATTTGACATTGTCTGGCTAAATGGCATTAATTTTCTGGTTTTGTGGAAATTTATTGATTGGTTAGATAAAAATGCATTAATAGAAAACTTTCTGGAGACTTTTTATGATGAAGAGCTGAAGCTGCTTAATAGTCTTTTGTAGAATGGCTTCTTTAAAACAGAGCAAAAATCCTGACACAGCTAAAACTTTACTCAGTTCCCTGAGCTGCCTTTTTGCAGTCAGTGTCTTTTAAATGCTGTTATATAAGTCAGCTCTCATCCTATTTTACTAGTTAAGGCTTTTGAAACAAGCTCTTCTGAAAGTACAAGGAACATTACAAAAAATTAGATCTTAGAAGAGAATTTCTACTAGCAGGATACGTGTGTTCAGTGGTGCTTTTTTTCTTTATGACCCACAATCATTCACCAATGTTACTAAACCTAAGTTGCTCATATTCTGCAGTTAATAACAATAAATTTATTATTCTGTAGATTGTATGTTGTTCTGTCCTTTTCTAAGGTAGGAAAAAAGTTGCAGGATAGAAATGAAAGGGAATTTTGCTCTAGCTGTGAAGAAGCAAAAAAAAAAAAGGTCTCTCAAGAGAAAATGTAAAGGTGGCAAAGGCTTATATTATCCTGTTTTTTATGTCTGGAAATAGCTGGTGTTCTTTTCCTCATAGCATCATAGGGAGAGATGAGAGGAAGAGCTCCCTCATCTCTTTTGAGAACAATTCCACTTTTTGAGAACAAACTTAGCAGCTCTCTAGGTAACACTGTCAATTCTACTTTAACAATTAGTGATGAAGGAAAGTTTCCTGAAGCAAGCAATGTTAATATTTTAGCGACATCCTTTTTGCTAAGTCAGTATTGCTACAGGGCATTTTGATGATGGTATTTCAAAATGTAAAGCTGACATCCTGGTCCCTTGTAGCTGTTGAGATACAACCCTTTGATATTTTTAAAAAGATACATAGTAATAGGGAAAACTGATTTTCTTAATTTTTAGTTAATGTAAAATGAGCTGAACACGTGCTCCTAAAGACCTTAACTCTTTCAAATTCTTTTGAGTGTGACAGTGCATAACTGCTTGATTAACATTAATATTGAATTAATATCCTTAGGCTAACATTGAAGAATTCATAAGAATCAGGATTTTCATTGAGCTATAAGTAAAGGTCTGTGCAACAAAGAAAACACTTTGGGAAGAAAAACAGTCTCCTGAATGGATGTTACTTAGCTCTTACAAGGCTTCCTCTCAAAGCAGATCTCTACTTCTGTAATTCCTGCACTCTGAATTTTTTTTATCTGATGAGCAGTTCTGCTCCTGAGCAGTTTGTCAGTCTGGGTTGGGATAATGGACACTACCTTCACATTTACTCTCTCTTGCAAAAATTGATTTATGTGTTCTCTGTGTGTTGGGGAGAATAAGTCACAACTCAGGTTGTCATTCTGAAATGCAGACTGAGTTTCTGAAAATCCCATCTACTCCTGTGCACAAAGCACAATACTGATGGTACTGTAACCATGGAGACCTGCTGCAGATTCAAGAGTTGATTTTAACTCTCATGCTTCAGACTAGAATGTGTTAGATATTCAACATCATGGAAGTAACAGAGTCAGCCTCAGGGAAAGACCACTGGAGATGCAGCACACAGGAGACCCTCCAGAGTTACTGGGTTTGGGTCTGTTCTCACAGCAGATTCCACTGGGTCAAGTTTGCTGTATTTCAGACAAAGCCTGGGAACACCCATAGAGTTTGAAGACTGAAAAAACTCTTATGCTGTTATTTGATTTTCAAAAGTACTTAGTCATGGCTGTGATCTGGAAATCCATGATATTTTATCTTCCCTTACAGTAAATCTACCCCCTCCTAGCCTTTCTAGTGAATAGAAAGCTTGTAGTAAGACTGTAGAATTATATCTCAAAATTATGTTGCCATGAAGATGGTCCTTATTAATAGCATGTATCAGGACCACATATATCATGTGGTACAAACTACTTTTTTTTGGTGCTGCATTATGTATATATTTGATTCTATGTACATATATTTTCTATTATGGCTCTATATCTTTCCCTTGTTCATCCACAATATTCTCCTATCTTAGCAATTTTTATTAGAGAAACTTTGCTTAGATCAGATCATAAACAAATAGCAGCTTTAATTAATAGCTCCATTAAGATCTTTAAGCTGTCATACATTGCAACGGAAATAGCTTCTGCATGTTCCTCTCTGGGTATGATCAGAGATAGGGATCAAACAGCTTTAAACACTGAAGCTATGCAAAATCAAGGGTATTTAGACAGCAGGAAGTCAGAGAAGCAAGTCAGAGACTGAAAAAAAGAATAATGACTAACTGGGGAGAATAAAATAAAAGTATATTGGTAAGAGAAATAGAGGAGATAGAACATTACAGGATCCTTTGTCTGCTAAAACTGACCCACAGAATATATCAGTCTTATTTTTCTATTCAGACAGCAGAGCTTTCAGCATTTGGCTTGGCTTGTGCAGCATCATCAGATCTGACATTCCAGTAAGTGGTATGTGGCTGTATGCCTCAGAATAAAGGAAATATATTGACACTTGTGACTAATTTTTCTTCTGGATATAAAACAGCCATATTATTGAACAGGGAAAATAATTCTTTAGAAAATTATTGCCTAATTGAGTACAGAACAACTGATGACAAGAAAAAAAAGGTTAGTTTTAAGAGTTGGATCTTTTCTATGTTGCCACCTTTAAGATTTCAGACCCTGAACTCTAAGAAGAATGCACCCTCAAAGGCCTTTTTCGCCCTTCCTCTTTCAGCTTTAGATCATTCTCAAGCAGCACCAAGTCAAATATTGAATAGCTCTGTACTCCTGCCCATGCACAGGAAATTCTCTCTTTGGTTTTGTGTGGGTGGACAAAGGCATCTGCAGGGAGAATTCTGCACCCACTTCCTGATTCTGCTCCTTGCAATAAATTGTACACAGAAGTAAGGCAACGTTACTGCTCTTAGTTAAACAGTAGGGAGTGATGCTGAGAATTAAATGCTTTCTTTAGTAGTGGTCTGTAAGAATTTGAGAATACAATAAGTAGGAGTCTGAACAGAGGTTGTTATTCATCTCCCCTGAAATAACAGCTTCTCCCTGCTTACTGCCAGCCCACCTCTTCAGATGCATGTCCAAGATCTTGATGCAACAATTGTCCTTCTGAGGATGAGGCACTCTTGGGCATTGTCCCTGCCTTGTGATGCATAAGATCTAGAGATTTTTGTCTTGGCCATGGATCCTATATACATGGTAGAGTTAGATTAGATATTAGGAAAAAAATCTTCACTATGAAGATGGTGAGATGCTGGAACAGGTTGTGCTTAGAAGTTGTGGCTGTTCACCCCTGGAAGTTCAAGGCCAGGCTGAACGGGGCTTTAAGCAACCTGGTCTAGTGGAAGGTGTTTCTGCCCATGTCAGATAGGTTGGAACTAGATGATCTTTAAGGTGCTTTCCACCCCAAACCATTTTGTGATGCTAAGGTTCTATTCCTTTTATGAAAAGCCACTTTCATTTTAATAATTCTCTTGCATGGACTGTTGCATGGGGTTCTTACATCCGCTATGCAGAACTTTGTATTTGCCCTTTTTGAACTTCAGTAGAAGTGTCAAAGAAAGAGTGGAGATTCAGAGACAGATGAGAAAAAAAAAATATGCAAAAAATCAGAGCTGGAGAAAGAAAACAAAGAAGAGATAAAAGAAAATATTTTGGAAAGCAACAGTAGAGAAAGGTAATAAAAATACAGCTGAAAAGGAATTTAAAAAAACAATTATGTATTTTTGTGGCTGTTGTGCTTTTCTATTCATTTGCATTCTCATATCATAGAATCATAGATTCTATATTACATCTAGACAACAAGTTAAAAACCAGTTTCCATGTTGTATTTCAAATCCCACATTTTTTCTTGCAATGGCTGGATAAAAAAATGTAGATAAGTTTGAACGATACCATGTGTCATGGGTTCAGCAGCAGCAGTCATTTTTCTCTTTTTTGTAGTAGCTGGTGCAGCACTGTTTTTGGCTTTCAGCTTAGGAACAGTGCTGATAACACCAGTGTTTATACTATGGCTTAGAATGTTTAGGCTGGCCAAAGTTTCTGAGTTTCATGCTCTGCCAGAGAGGAGGAGAAGCCGGGAGGAAGCAGAGACAGGGCACGTGACCCAAACTGACCAAAGAGGTATTCCAAACCACAGCGCGTCATGCCCAGGAGGTGGAACGGATAGAGACCTAGAAGGGGGGGTGTGTGTGTGCACTGCTTGG
>JASSUY010033453.1:0-18466 GCA_032466535.1 Forpus xanthops
GCAGCGCCGACCGCCGCCCCCCGCCCCGCTATATGGGGCTCGGATGACGGGCAGGGGCGCAGCCGCTCACGTGCGCGCTGCGGCGACGCCGATTGGCTGCATCCGCGCGGAGTCGCCTCCTGATTGGACCGCGCCCGCGCACCGGAGGGTGTCCCGTGTGCCCCCCCCACACCGCTCCGCTCCCTCCCCGCCGCCGGGGCGCGGGGCCGCTTGTTTGGGTGCCGGCGGTGCGGGATGGGGTGGGCCTGGGGCCGCTGCCCGCCCGTCGCCATCCGCCGTTGGTGCCCCGTCTCCATCTCACAATGCGAACCCCCCCGGGGAAAGGCGCCGGTTCCCCACACCGCGCCTGCCTCGAGCCCGGGAGGCCAAAGCAACGCGAGGGGTGCACGGGGAGTCCGGCCCGGGCCGTTTTAGGGGGCTGTCATCGCGATCGCGGCATCCAGACGTGTGGAGCCCGCTGGGAGGGCGGCGCTGGGCCGTGCCAGACGGCTGGGACTCGTCCGTGGGCCTGGGGGCTTGTTTCTGGCCTGTCTGGTCCCCTGGGAAATAGGGTCACTGTGTGGCCCAGACGGTGTCCCTGGTTAGTGCTGGAATGCAGATCTCACTTAATGGCAGTGGGCTTCATATTTATACTTAAAAGTAACATGTCATAGTAGGGTTCCAACGCTTCTAAAGCAACACAGCAGGCTGCGGGAAAACATCCCAGGGATTGTCTCCTCTGAGCGGTTGGACAATTCCCACCCCAAATCATTGACAGAGCTGCCTCTGAATGACACGTAACACAAGGCGACTCTCCGTCT
Organism: Forpus xanthops; assembly: GCA_032466535.1. Taxonomy (NCBI): domain Eukaryota; kingdom Metazoa; phylum Chordata; class Aves; order Psittaciformes; family Psittacidae; genus Forpus; species Forpus xanthops. Next base: position 801 of record JASSUY010033453.1, read on the forward strand.
GTTTTGCAAGTGCCCCTCACAGTAACAACACCAGTGCTGGAGCGTGGCAAGAACAGCTACTGCCATTTTTAGTTCGGGACAGACATAAAACGCCTTTAACTACGTTCTCCAGTGAGGCCATCTGATAATGAATGAATGAATTCCACTAACTTGCTAGTTTTGGTGGGTTTAGACTAATAAAACTTCTCCCACGGACTAGTCTGTGACCTCTCCCTGTGCTGAAACAGTAAAACGACACTGGGATGTCTCTGGAATTGCATGGCGAGGATGCACTAATCTTGGTTTTGTAAAGTGCTTTCAGAGGGTATGCAAAGGCCCTGGAGATAAGTGGGGAGGAGTTAATGTGCTTGTTCCATTTCCTCTTCTCATCCTTTCCCAGCCTTTTTAATCATCTTTCTCTGCTTGTTTTCAGTCATTTTCTTGTTTTCTTTCTTCTCTGAGGACATTTGGACATGGGGAGACCAAAGTGCTGGACACCCTCCTTGGAGTGGAGGTTGGACTATTTGGTTATGAGGTTTGTTGGGCATTTTTGGACATGTCCTGATGTTGGCACTGTGAGGCCTTCCCGGGACGCCGGGGGTCAGAGGTCCCTTCTGGGCATTCTTGACACGGATTTCTACAGAATTCACCCTCAAGGGCTGGATGAATGCATAAAGGGGAAATGAAATGAAAAAACAAGTGACAGTTACATGGAACTCATCCAAAGGAAGCAATTGGGGGGGGGGGAGGGGATGGAAAAGGTTAATATGCTGCTTTAATATGCTGCTTTCATGGTGACCCAGGCTTGTATCAGAGTCACACAGCTGCTATTGATGTGGATCAAGAGGTTCCCACCTCCTTGTCATGAGTGTGAAGAAGATAGTTCATATCTGCTGTTCATTCTGCCCACAATAACCATCCTATGAACTTCTCCAGTTTCCAGATAGCTTCCTTTCTGTCTCCTCTTTCAAAGATCATCTTTCACTTCTTGAGTCACTTGACAATTTGTCTAAAACGTAGTTGATGCTATTGTTAAAATACATGTTCCTGTGTCTACCGGGGCATGTCTGTGCTTCTGAGTGGTCAGTTATGGGTTGTGCTGGCTGAAAAGCATACAGTATCTTTGATCCTATTTATAAAGATCAAAAAATAATCCATAAGAGTGTCTTTGAGGATAGTATGGTCTTTATAAGCCACTTGAACAGCTATTTGAACTGTAGGAGCTTTTACAGCCTCCTGTGTGTGGCTTCATAGACCTACTGTACTCCCCAGACCCCATATGGTGCGCAAGTAATGAACTCTCCTAATGTAATATCCTCATATTTTCTCCTAATGTTTTATTCTTAAGATTTGCTTTAAAAAAATCACACAAGTGAGGCAAATTACATTGGAAAACATTTAGGTCTATAGCTGAGATTGAATTCCAGCCTAGCGCTGTTGATGCATTAGGCATCCTGAATTAGAAGTTATTTAGTGCTGTCTGCCTAAAACAAGACTGTGGCAATTTTGAAACTTCAGTCGCAAAGAGTCAGAAGTGCTCCAGTAAACCAGTTTTACATTGGCAGAAATACTGTAAAAGCCCTAAAGTAGGCATAGGCAATGTTAGGGGGTAGAAAAAGGAGCAGTGTTTTGGCATAGTGTCTAAATGCAATCACATCCCGATCCCCAGATACCTCTTTTTATCTCCTATGCCAGAGGTGATCTTCAAATGGATAAGTTGCTTGAATATTTTGAGGCTCATCCTAAATACATTGTTCTCATTATCAAAACAGTGGGTCCTGTTCAGTTGGATGTACATTGTCATTACTAAATCACAGCCGCGTTTCACTAAATCTATGGAAAACATCATTTCCCATTGGGAAACAAACGGCTGGAGCAGCCGTGGAGAACAAGTTCCTCAGGCAAGGGCACTGCAGCCAATGCTGTTCTGCCATGGCTGTTCCTGCAAGCCAGAGCTGGGCCTCCAGGACCCTGTCAGTTATGATGAGGCTGCAAGGAGGACATGGGGGTTGGACCCAGTTTTCAACCCTTAAGCCATTTTACAGTACTGCAGTCAACTTGGTGTTGTGTTTTGCTGCATACGATTTACCCAAGTCAAAAGGAAAAAGCAATGGAGATCTGTTGAGACATCTAAAAGAGAGGCAAAGCCAATACTCCCGTGTGCTTATCCCAGTTATTCTTGAGTCTTTCTGGCAGTTCCATCCTGGAGAAAGGCTGTGACAAGTCAGGGGAAGGAGGAAGCAGGAATATTCCAGCTAGCTTGCTCAGATTCAATATGCTTGATCCAGACATGCAAAACCCAAGCATCTGGGTCAAATGTGTTTCATTTCTTTTCATACCTTAAACCTCAGCAAGCTAAGAATTGAGGGCTTAAATGATACTGGCCTTTTTCTTCCCTTATATCATCTTTATTGTAGGTACAGAGAAACCCAAGTGTTAAACTGAAGGGAGGTGCTTGTGACTGTTTGGACACTGCTGCTTTGTACATAATCCCTTTCATGGCTGTTGTGATGGGCCCTGGCTGCCCGTCACCTCATCAGCATCAGGAGCAGGGCAGGACTGTCTCACACAGCCATCATCCACACTGACGTTAACTCTGCTAATGGGTGAAGTGTGCGTGAGAAATGCGGCAGCAGGAATAGTTAGAAACCAGAAAGTCAGCTCTGAGCAGAGATGCAGTTTGGCAGTGGGGTGGAGAGAAAGCGGGGGGGGCTTAACTGATAGAGATGCCTTTGGACAAACTCATGATGCGGTGTTTTACTGTCCATTCATTGACTGTGTGCTGCAGCAGCCTTCAGTGTGAAGGGCAGCACTTCTTCTCACCATGAAATAGTTCCTGTCCTTGAGGACTATGTTAAGCCCTTGGTTATCTTCACATCCCTCCCCACTGCTGCTTCTCTTCCTTTCCATGGGTTACTGAAATGTGCCTGTTGTTGAGTTCATTCAGGCAAGATTGTAAAAGAAACTATTTAAGAACTAGTTTGGAAAGAGTTAATTTGGGTCAAGGAGGGATTAAATGAGGAAATTGTTTCTGCTTGTACATCCTTCTGCTAAGAAGTAAGCAAGGAAAAGCTGCAAAATAAACCTATTGAGCCCAGTTTTTGGACTTGTTTTGTATGTGCTCTGTCCTTTCGGTAGCTGTCATTACTTAAATCCGTCTAACTCAATGAGGAAGGAAGGAGATTCAGTTTGAGAGCAGATTCAAAGTGAAAAGATTTGGCCAGTGACATGATGAAGGGGATGAGTGTAGGTAGAATGGGATTAACCAGAAGTATTCTTGGTATTGAACATGTGCTTCAGAGGCCTCTACTGTAACACGCCTTGCAGTCTTACATAAAACTAACTTTGTATTTTCTTTACATGGAAAAGAAAGGAGAAAATTCATTAAAAATAACACACAACTGAGGTAGAAATTGTTTCAAAGAATTGATAGACATTTAGGAAGGCTCATGACCAAACTTCAGGAGCAGCACCAGGGAAAGGCCGTGTCTGCAGGGATGCTTGGGTTTGGAGTGGGTGACCTAAAGGGATCACCCCTGCTGGCCTTGCCCATGCCTTTCTGCTCCTTTGGTGTGGCACATGGAATCTGCCCATGGAGGGACCTGGCTGCAGCATTCCCCTGGCTCATCACGCCGGGGGAAGCAGGGACAAACAGCAGTGGGTTTTCTATGCATACAGCTTCTTGTCTGCTTTAAAACCTCAGTTAAAACAAGTAGCCTATAAAAAATAACATGGGCCTTCCAAAGCATTCCCAGTTCTTACTGCTGAGATGTGTTCCGTACACAAAACAGCTGTGTTTTATATTGTAGTAGGGCACAGAGTTGCCTTGTGCACAGTCAGTTATCCTCACAACATTGAGAGTTAGGGAGCAGCTTGAATTCTCTCACTCGAGGAGTAAAGACGATGGAAAAATGAAGACCAGAACTGAGTAAGAAGTCAGCGTCAGAGCCAGAAATGGGGTCTGCTGTGTGTGTGTATTTGTGTTTTAGGGTATGCTGCCAGTATTAATAACAAAAGAATTGGCTCCGCTTCCCCATTTCAGCTATGAAAAATGCATGTCTGTGCGCCTGTAATCAGGGGAGCACTTGTACTGGGCGAGAGGAGCGCTGCAGGTTAGCACTCTGACAGGGTTCCCGTGGCTGCCGGTCTCTCAGTGGCTGTCACCTTCTGTAGGCATCAAGTGGATAAAGAATTTTTGTCATGCTGCTTCATGAATGACGCCTGTGCTCTTAAAGAGCATACGAATGAGCTCTGAAGCTGGTGGTGCTGAGCATCATAAAGACTAAAATACACTTTCACTCCCTTTCCCATTTCTCTTCTCATGACTCTGTGTGGGTTCAGCATCTGGGTTAGTTTGAATTGCTTTTTTTCCTCTCCTGGCTGCTGCTAAAATGCTTGGGACTGGGTGCAGCTACAGGCCCTTTGCTTTTAGCATCATTCAAACCCCTTCCATTTATAATGCATTCTGATATCTTGGTGGGGTTTTTTTTCTTTCTTCCCCCTTCTTCGTCTTTTTTTAACTCCTAAGAAAATTTGCATGAAAATGGAATCATTGTTTCTGAAGAGTTCCATCTGCTCCTGCTGCTTATTCTGTAGCTGAAGTCATAATCCACTGTTTGTGAAATTCCCCATTGAAGACAGTTTTGGCTTGTTATAGTTTCAGCACAAAATTTCGGAGCAGAGGAAATACAGATGCTTCACCTAGGGCGAGAAAGAAGAAAAAGCCTTGGGATGCCATAAGAGCTACAAGTGCATCCTCTGTACTTGTGTAGGGACTGAGCGGATTGGAAATAGGGCAGTGCGGTGTGCAGGGCTTGGGGTGGGAAAATGCATTTCCTCACAATATCAGAGCTTTGGCTAGGTGTAATGAAGGAATAATAATGTTCTGCTTGGCTCAGTGTGTTAGTATTTCCTTTGGCTGAAGTCAAAGGGCAGGGTTGATTCGGGGTAATAGGAATGCGCAAAGCAGCCAGAGAGAAATGAGTAAAGTCCCTTTAAAAGAGCTTTTGCCAGAAGGGAACTGCCAGGCTTCTTCCAAGCGGATAGGAGGATCCTCCGGATGGATATTGATTCAGCTGCTCTCCCAGCCCTGCCTCTGCTTCAGAGGAATATTCTGCAAATGAGAACAGGATTCAATGTTGTTTTAGTTCCTTCTCTTCCTGAGATTTACGCGGTTTACATGCATGGCTGTGTAAATGCCGTGCTCCTGTGTGCCTGTATGTAAACGCCGAACGCATTCTTCCAGTGGAAGCAGTAGGAAATGGAGAATGCCGTGGGCTGGGAGGTGACTCTTGTCCTGCCAGGACCTCTGTCGCTATGCAGAAATACTGCAGGAAAGTGGGTCAGGGCGAGCGCTGGGCGCAGCCGCAAACCCAACACAGTGAGGCACCGGGGCTCCCCCCACACGAGGAGGGCAGAGGGTCACCATGAGGACCCGAGTGTGGACACTGAGAGCCTGTGTGGCTGCCATGAGCCTCCCTGCAAGAGATGTGCTGAGGGAATCGGTGACCTCATTTTGCATCCTCCTTTACAGGATTGTTTTCTGCACCACGTGCAGTGTTTGTGAAGAACATCGCATATGTATGAACTCGGCTGTGCTTTATGCAGCCTAAATACATGGTTCTGCTCAGGAAAAACAATTCATCTCAAGTATTCGGCATTTTCTCTGTTAAATTGTGATGTGCACATGTACCCCTGTGTGCAAAACCTGTGTTCGAGGACTGTCTTATATATAAGGACCCTTCCCACTATTAGCGTTTTCCCAAACAGCTTTCTCACCTTCATCACTGCAAACTGAACTCACACACTGCTCCTGTTCATCCCCTACACTCTTGGTTCCCTTATTTCCCATACACATTCCTCCTTTTCCAAAGCGATGCCATGTGCGCACCGCTCCGCAGCTCCAGCAGCAGGAGGTGGGCCGACAGGTCACATCCCACTGGATGCCATCCCCTGGTTGGACACTCACTGGGATGCCCCTCACTGGGCTGTTCTAGCTTCTCCCTGTCTATTGGCTGCTGAGCTCTCTACCCTTTGTAAAGTCTCTCCATCTCTTATCCCTTCATAGGAATTGACTCCTGTAGGTTGTTGGTCCACAGCTCTGGCTGCAGCTGACTTAACCTGTAATGGTTTTTCAACTCCATATACAAATCAGATGTATAATTTACCTCTTTAGGGACAAAGGATAGCTGATATCAACAAATCTGCATGCTTTGCATGCAGTCGTGCTTTGTGAGCTCCACAGGAAATATACTTAGCTAAACAAAGTCATAATTATGTGCAGCTTCCTACCTCTGCTTTCTTGCTGTTCTGTAGCATGTTAGTGCTCAAGTACCAGTTATTCCTGAAAGCTCACTATATGTATACCTTGTTCCCATCAGTCTCTTGCTCCCTTCTTGCCAGCTTCTTTTTCTCCTCCATCTTCTCGCTTATCTGTCCCTGGCCTTCAGAGCCTTTTACAGAGATAATTTGTCTTGTCAGGTAAAGCCTGGCCGCTTGTGCTGGGTGAGGCATTGCTCAGTGCTTCCGGAGAGGGAGTTTAGCCAGAAGAGCCTGTCCTGCTCTGCCTAAAGCCCATTGTTTCATCTACAGGGTCCCACTGGATCCATAGTCTTTACTATCTAATAACTCCATGTAGTTACCTCTGTGGGGGTGACTTCTGTAGGCTTGTCTGGGGCTGGGGAGAGAAGACCTGGGAGAAGTTGTGCAACCTCCGTGCTCAGAGCACACCTCTCATGTCAGTGCTTGCAGGCCCTGGCATCCTCCAAAAGCTATTACTGGGCTTCAAGCATAAGAAAATACCGGCAAATTTATACATGGATATTGTTGTGGAGAATGTGAGAACATCACTTCTTCAAGCTGGGAAAAAGGTGGGAAAGCTTGTTATCAGTTTTGGTACCTTCATTTTTGAGGGCGGATCTCTTTCCCTTATCTGACAACCATAGGAAAACGGGATTTTCAGCTATGTTTAGCTCGGTAACGTGTTGGTTCAGTTTCCCTTTGTTTTGCAGGTGAAGCTGTGAGCTTTGCTTGTTTCACAGGCAGTGCTGTGGCATTCCTGTTTGTCCTCAGGAGCCGGATAGAAGGCTGCCTATAAACCCGTGTTTGAGCTGCGGTAGTGTGTAAACATCATTCAAAACATGGGTGTGTTTGTTGTTTGCACCTAACCCCTTTGATTTTCCCTTTAAATTGATTCCGTTGTTCATTCCAGTGTACAGAAACACAGTGACTCACATGCGTGACCCAAGTACAAATCCTGCACGGCTACAGTGAAGTTGGAAACAAGACTAGAAATTGCATGTAGCTCCGTGATTTAATTTTCTCTGACATATTGAGTCTATGTTTTAGCCTACAGAACTCCACAGCTGTGCCCTAATTCTCTTTTCCTTGTGATCTCAACATCGCTGCCTTTTAAGGCATCGCTATTCTTGGATCTCAGCAGGACACCATGTTAGACTGTCACCCCGCACTCCCTGCGCTGCCATTGCATAAAGCTGCTTCTCTCTGGACTTGTGGATAATATGCACGAGGAAAAGTTTGGAGCAATTTAGTGGGTGGATGAGATGAGATCAGAGTGCTTTATATTCCACACTATAGTATATGTTAAGGTGCGGGTGTAGGGATTCCTCTGTGACTGCTTTGTGAGGGCACAAGGAGAATGTTTGTATTTTGTTACAAATAGTAAGCAATGATGCAGTTGGGTTTCAGCAAGGCTTATATCCGGAATGACAATAAACACAGGAAAAGATGGATGTCTTCTACTTTCAATAAGAGGTTGCTGCCCTGTGGAGGTTTATATTCTGTTTTGTTAGTGGCATTCACATCTATAGAACACAATAAGCCTAATTCTGGATTTAACCAAATATTGACTGCATCGTAATGCCTTTTCTACTTTATCAAACATCTTACATTTGCTCATCTAAACGTAACACGAGCATACTTTGCTAAATTCGGTGTAGGAACTTGCTAGATGCGATTTAGCCTCTTCTCACACACGATGTGCTGCCCTCGCTGTGCTGATATGTGAAGCTGAACACAGAGAGTGTCTCTGGTGAGTAGCAAAGGCTGTTTTCTGGAGTACGTGCGCTGCAAAGTCATCCCAGCGCAGCACAAATAGCCCTGTATTTTCTGCTGAGAAGGTGCCTGGTGGCAAGCACGGGGAGCTTTTTATGAGCTTTGTTTTCAAGATACATGCTAAAACCCACAAATACAGATTTTAATGTCTAACTTCCAAAAAGACCGAATGGGCTCATCTGAAATAACGCCCGATACATCATAGGATTGGCATGTCAAAAATGCAATGCTGAAACCCCGGAAGTGTTGTTGGGGCAGATTGTTTTCCTTTCGCCTCAGAATCTTCCCTGCTTCCTCTAAGATCATCCCACATTTCTTACAGCACCTCGTATTGGAGAGAATCCCTGAGGCGAAAGGCGGGTGTGCTGCATTGTGGGAGCACTTATGGAAATGATCAGCAGGCAGCCAGGCCCACTGCCTTACAGCTGGCACATTGCAAATGCAGGCATGGAGGGGCAGTTTTGTGTGTCTGGCCTGCCCCAGCACACACAGGCATGCTGCTACAGCAGAGCCTGGGGTGCACTCGCTCCTCAGCCCCTTGTGGGGACCAGGGAGAGATTGATTGGTTTAGGTAATCTGTTATCCTCACATTCCCAAGAGAGCAAAGCTGGTAAACCCAGGGTGGGAGCGTGGGCTCCATGGGGTTTTAGTGTTTCTCTTGAGCTTGCAGCTCAAGCTGTGAAGAGGGCAGTGTTCAGTGGAGTGCAGCTCAGGACACGCTTAATGAGGGGAAATCAACCCCTCTAATTTAGGGGTCAGCATCCCCAGGCGGTCATGGAGAAAGGTGGATTCCTTCAGTAGGCAATTGAGAGGCATCTGTTAGGAAGTATTCACTGTCCTAACTTGGGTGGACTGTCAGTACGAGGTTCCTGCACAAGGAATTAATGTCCCTGGCTTTGCTGGCTGCTGCTTTTGAGCTGGTGGGAAGAGCTGCTGTTCCTTGCTGGCTGTGCAGAGGAGCTTGGAGCCTCTTCCCTTGCAGAACATTAAAGTTGCAAATCTGTTGGTCTGTTGCCTTTGGTGCTGTATGGCTGTTTCAGTAATTAATGTAGGCATTAACCTGCTCCTGCTATTAGATGTGGCGCAATCTCAGTATTACAAAAAAGCTGTTCCATCAGCTGTGCTCCAGCACGGCATCAGCTCAGACTCCTGCTTTTCCACTTCAAGGTAGTTTCCACATCATTTTGGGATCTGGTGGAAGGAAATGTAGGACTTCAGAAGCGCTGGAGCCTTTATGGATCTTGGCTTGAATCCCATAGGACCTGAGGGCAAATACCAGTCTCAGGCTGGTTTCTTTCTGCTTGAAATCAGTGTCAGAGCTGCTACAGCTCTCTCTGAACATCTCTGCCTCTTCAAGGGCACTTAATTTGGGATGCTTTTGTTCCTTATGTCTAGAATCTGTTCCCCTGGAGACCTGTCCGTCTGTTTTCCAGCAGGATCCAGGGGTGTATAAATTGGTACCTGGTTAGGCTTAAATTGCATGGAGCTCTCGAGATAATCCTCTGCCTAGACTGTAAGAAATCAGCCAATTAAGCACGGATGCTCTAGACACAATTTGCTGGATAACTTGTATTTACAAATTGCGAGTATCTGAATTTGTTCAGGCACATTTTATGCTATTTTGTTGCCTTTAAGCTGTAGCTGTTGATAATTCCTTCTGTTGGTGCAACTTCTACCCCAGCAGACCCGGTTGGAGCTTCCATGTCATGATACTGAATACTGTGATGCAGTGAGGATGCTACAACCATCTCCAGGAGTGAATCACAGACCTATAAAAGACAAAATCAGAAAGTGAATGATAACGGAAGAACGTTGTTGGTAGTGGAACTGTTGCTGAATTCCGGGTGTGATGTAGGATTATGGTTAAAAAGCACAAATTAAAACCACAAACCTGAATTCCCAAATGCCCTCAAAACATCTGTGTTTGTTTTAAGAAGAAATGTGAAGGCCAAGAGACCCTCCTGATGGTGACAAACTGCTTAAAGAGAAGCCATTTGGCTTTGCTGCCAGTGCTGCATTACAGAGGATGAGGGAGACCGGTGGTGGTGGTCCGAAAGGGTTTGGATGAGGAGAATTATTTTAAATGGAGAATTAAATGTCTTTCTTGAAAATAGATTTTTAAATTTTACTTAGGAAAAATAAAGAGCGAGAAGGGTTCATTTTAGTGTTTGGAATTATTTGCCCACTCAGATCTGCTCCAGCCACTCTCTGAGATCACGTTGGGGCTTGCTGAGGGCCTGTTCCTGTGTGTGTTACCTGCTCTACAGAAACACCATGGGAACAGCGCATTGATTTTAGATGCACTATTAATACAGATGGGAGGGAGGACACAGGAATTGGAAGTAATTATTGTTTGGGGTCTGTTCCAGCAGCTGTATCAAAAGGAAGTTGGGAAGCAGATGTGAAACAGTGACTTTGCAAACCAAAAAATGATTCCAGCAAAAAGTGTGTTTGTGGATCGTGCAGAATAAAGCTGGAAGTGCCTGGCCTGTGCCCACCCGCTGCCCTGCTGCTTCCACTGACAGCATCATCCGGCGGCATGTAGGGATTCAAGAGCTCTACAAAAAGGGATGTTACAAGCAGACCAGTAGCAGACTGGTCTGGTCTCACATCCACAGGCTCCTTCTATGTTTAGATGCCATAATGAGATGGGCTTTTGTGGTCAGGGCTGCTGACAGGAAAGAAAAAGGGGGGAATAAAGATGTGTGTAGGGAATTGTGGGAAGAGCTTTCCACAACATTCATGGGCTCTTCATATCCTGAGGACAAAGTTGAAGAAATTCAAAGAAATAACATCTCTGGGATGGCTATGACAAATCACAGCATTGTTACGTTACGTTTAATGTATTTTAATTGACTCTGGGTTTGTCCCCCGTCGGTTTTATAGTGCTGTCATCTGGAAGACAAAATACAGAGCTGTGCTTTCCCAGCAGAGCTCTGCTTGTATCTGTACCGGTTGTATACGGAAGACCAGACTTTGTGTGAACGGGATAATTAGCCTGTAAATGAACCAGAGCAAATGTAGGCTTGTGAAGTATCTTCTGATGTGAGTAAAATATTGACTAGCTACCAATTAAGTTAGCATGTGGAAAATAACATGTGAAGATGTAGTTAGGCCGTATTGTGAGACACATGTACATGGGGATCAACCTGATATCCAAAAATTAGTTCCACCGTGTCAAATGAGTTCTTGACTCCAAAGCCAAAGCAGTACTTGGCACAGAGCAGATTCTCTTCTGCTTCAGCCAGGGAAGTAGCTGGTAATTGAAGGCTCATCTTCTGCGAATCAGTCACAAAAGAAAATGAGGGCAAATTTTTTGAATGGGCTTGATGAAAACAGAGGGATATCGGGATTAGAGAGTCCTGGTTTCTTCTCTGGGCTTGGAGGAGAGTGTGATTTGTCATGCTTCATCCTCAGCTGCCATTGTTGGTGCACCCTACCCGGTCCTCTTCCCACCTACTCAGTTGGGTGGTGGTTGTTGGGGTTCTTTTTGGGCAACATGACCGCTTTTCTCTTTCTCTCCTGTGAAATTGAGGGAAGGTCCTTCGTACACAGAAGACCCTGTTTGTCTTTGGGCTACGTGGTTATGTAGAACAGCTTTACGACTATAGGAATTTCATCCTGAAAATGACTTGCATGGGGACTCATGAGGAACCAGTTGTAGCTGTTTCCTATATGTAGTACTGTAGTGTTCCTGCTCAAGTGCATTCCCTTATTACCATGGATTTAAATATTCGATTTACAGAATGTTGCTGCCTGATACTCCAGGAGTATCATATAAGACGCATCACAATAGATACTAAGCTTAAAGATTGTTTTAAATGGTTTTAATAGAGACAGAGGTCAGAAAAGGCAAGATAACAGCAAAAGAGGCTATGTCAAAAAGTAATTAGAGCAGGACAAATGGATTGTGCAGGCATGTCGAAGGCTGTTATTTCTGTAGGCAGTGAGTAGGAAAGGTGTTAATGTAATGTGACAGATCTGGAGCAAAAATGAGGGTGCAGGGAAAACAAATAGGAGCTGACCAATGGAATGGTTTAAATTATGAGGTTTGCTTTAACATAATTTGATTACACATGAAAGAAATGTTTAGTGTAGTTTCTTTTGAAAACCTAATTGTCTTAAATACTGCATGCTCCATTCAGTCTTTCCACCCAAAGGAGCAGCCCCCTCTCTGGGGCAGCCTCACTGTGTGTCAGTATTAACCATGTGAATAAGCTTGTCCTGAGCAGCTTCACAGAGAGGAGGATGGAAGATTTTGTTCCCTAGAGCTAGCCTGGTAAAATTGGCTCTTCCTTGCAGTCACGTACATCTTAATTTGGGACCTTGTGCTGCTTGGGGTGGGTGATATCTGGGGCCTGGAGCTGCTGGTAAAGGTGATGTGAAAATTGAGAATCCAGTTTGTCAGAAGGAAAGGACTGGGACCGGGTTCAGCAGAAGAAAGATGGGAGGTGACACCTTCTCAGGATCCAGCTTTCGCTCTATTCAAACACAAGAGCAATAGTAGTGTGAGGGAGATCAGGTACCTGGGAAGTGTGTGCGTATAGTCAGGGTGTTCCAAAGAGTTCCTCCATACTTTTATCCCCGTTCTTGTAAATTCTTTAAGGACATGTCCAGCTTTTCCTTTCCTTGTAAAACCAGAAAGCAGTATGACAATTTCAGGTTTTCTGCTCCTGAAGACAGTAAACCCCCATCTTTAGATCTTGATGTGTATCTACATAGCACTGCTGTGCCACGTTCTGTGCTTGCTGCTGTTGGCCGGGTGCGGAGCCGTCCATCCATCTGTCAGCTGCTGCCCTCTCCTGTTCGGCCGCCAGCCTGGGCTGGAGCTGGTTCCTGCTGGGAAAACGGGACCCTTGGGTGACACCAGTGTCAAACAGCACACTGGGCACTGGCAGTGAGCATGGAGCTGGGTTGGGGTCCTGTCTCATCGAGGGCACAGCAGTGCTCCAACGTAGCACATCTCCTAAGCCCCAAGGCCTAGATACTTGTTGATGTTTTCTCTGTCCCCATGGAACACATGCATTTCTCTGTGCTCGGAGGCAGCCCTGCTTACAACAGGGGTGCTCCTGCCTCTGCTCTGTGTTGCTTTTGTACCCCGCTCAGTGCTGGGTTGGTCTTGGCTGTAGTAACATGCCACCTCTGCTGCCAAGTCCCACCAATGTCCAAGAGGCACAGAGGAGTCCAGTAGTCCACAGACAGGATTTGTCCCATGTTCCTAATGATCTAATCTAGCTAATTATCAGTTGCAGTCATAGCAATGTGCTTGGTGCAGGTACAGAATCTGCAGCATTAGTGCTGAAGTTTTTTATAGTTACAATAACAAGCCCTGGTCTGTTGCTGTTAAACCCACCAGTAACTGCAGCAAACCAATGTAGCTGTGTGACTGCTGTTTATGTAAACCAGGTGTAAAATAATCGTTTGGCTTTTCAGTTTACCTCTTAAGTGCACAAAACTATTCCTGCTGCTTCAAATCCAGGAGGTGTTCTCTGTCTTTTGACCTCTGTGCCTCTCATCTGTTCCTGCACCCTGCTGAGCATCTCAGGTTTGGACTAAGGTATTTCTGCTCATCCGTGCACTCGCTGGTGCTGATGGGGTGTGCTGGATCTGCAGGTGGGATATGCCAGGGTAACCCAGCAATGAGCCCCACTGCTGCACCCAGGGTTCTTTTAGTGGATTCCATGCCTGAATATTGTCCCTGTGGGAGAAACAAAGGGCTACAGAAGGACACAAGGAGAGCAAAAGAGTCAGATCCAGCCCTGGGCTCGCTGTTGCCCTGGCTCTGCGGGTACTCGGGGTGCTCTGGGGCTGTCACTGATTGTGGGGAGCCAACTCAAGGACTTCCCTGTGTTTTCCAGAATGATCTGATACTGTGTGAATGGGTTTGGGTTACTGGGTGAATCCCGGAATGGGATAGAGTCATCCCATAGGAAGGGAAGCACTTTCTGCAAAGGGTTTAGAATGGAGCTCGATTGCCTGTTCATAGAAATGTAAAGCTTCTCCCTTTGCAATTCTCCTTTCTTGTACTTGCCCACTAAGGCAGTAAAACCATATACTTCTCCTGCCTGCAATCCCATTTGTTTTCCTTTTTTCCTCTGAAGGTGACCTCTCTAAGGAGCCCTTAACCTCCCCCCCTGCTTTTCCCTCTGTTGTACAGAGCTGGTCTCCACTGTTTGTCACCCGTCAAGCAAGATGCAATGAAATGCTTCTTGCAAGCTGTTCAATAGGCCGGGATGGCAAATTCAGTAGCCAAGCAAATGAAAACGTAACAGATAAAACTGGAAATTGGTGGAAGGATTCATTTTGCACAACGACAAAGCAAACTAATAAGATGGAGGAAAATGCTTAAATTTATGTGCAGCAAGTGATTACCTTCACCAGGATTATTAACATCACATTCCTGGTGTGTTTAATGCTGGGAGCAGAGGAATGACCCACATCCGTTGTTAAGCCTTTATCAGAAGTCAGGAGGATGTTTATTGTCATTTCTTGCAGCTCCTTCCATAGCTGCTCTGAACAGATCTAATTTTGTTTTTATTTTCTCTAAAATATCTGTATATGTGGATGGAGGGAAAGAGATCTGGGGGGAAAGTATGTGCTGTGTTTACCTGGAACCATTTCTCTCACTGCAGTGGCTGGCAGTGGTAACATCCGCAGTCCTGAGGCCACTGAGATCCATTAATCTGAGTTTAGGACATTTTTTCATCTACATTTGCAAACCAGCTTGGTTCTGGTGTGCTGGCACTGGGTGTCAGTCCCCAGCTGTGGGTCTCCCGTGCATGTGGGGCTATTCCTGGGGGAGCTGAACCACCCAGGTTCAGGAGTGTTGGGCTGAAAAACGGAGATGCTGGCACTGTAAAATAAAAACAAATCCAGGATTCTGGTATTTCCTTGGGTGCTCTTTGTTGCTTGAAATCTAATTGAGTTAGTATTTTAGTCTGGTTTGTGGCAAGCACGCTTATGTGGAGGCAGCTTTTGGTTGAGTTGCCTTCAGCACCGAGATGTGCTCGGTTTTGTTATCCGCAGCCAGGACTTTGTTCGTGTCACAAAGGGGCCGATGTCTCAAACTGCGTCCACACAACAGAGCCCCAATTGTCATGAAAATGGGCAAAGCCTCACTAGAGCTGGAGAATTGTGGAACAGTGGCTGAGGGTGGGAGGGTAAGAGCGTGAGGAAGGGCTGCCCCGTCCTGGGTCCACATGGGCCAGATCTGGCTTCTTTGCCTGCCACCACAGTTCACTGTGGGCAAACTGCAGTGAAACGCAGTGGTTTTCCTGTCCTCACTTGCATGCAAGTGACCACTTTGGTAATGGATGAGCCAGTGCCTGGCATGCTCTGGAGGTCTTCCTTCATCCCCCTCTTGCTCCCTGTCCCTATCCCTTGTGGCCTTAACATCAAGACCATAAATCAGTTCCAGGCAGCATCACTTGTCCAGTTTTTGTCAGTGGTTTTGGCTTTTACAGCTATGAACTGGGCTCATTCTCAAACTTCAGATGGCAGCTACAGTACTGGCAGCCTCTTCTGTCTGGGGTATGAACTGGCTGATTCAGGCTAAAATAAAGACCAGGCACTTGATTTTTTCCTGTTACCAGCCTTGCTGTAAGGCTATTTGGTTCAGACAAGAGCATTAATCTTTCTTGTCTCTTTGCCTGCCCTCTGTCCATTCCCGGTTTGGCTTCTCATTTTACAGAATAGTTCCAGATCTCTGCTTTTTTTTTTTTTCCACCCCATAGGATTTATCATGGACAAACTGTGACATATGTGTTTAATGTGAGTTTTGAGTTGATTTGGAAGATTTGGATTGTTTGGCCACTTACCCTATTTCCCAGCCAGGTTTTGTCAATAACTGCAGTAGACTCTCAATTAACAGGGTTGGGTGGGTTTGGTGTGTCTCTGTTTTGAATCTCAGCAGCAGTTGTGTGAGCGACTTCGAGTCGGTGTGTTACCCTGAGATTAAGTTGCTCTATTTCAGATCTCTGTGTCCACATCACACTGCTGTGTTGCAAAATCAGTGCTCTGCATTCTGGTCACACTTCTCCGAGGGGTGCCGGGAGCAAGCAGAGTGCTCACATGGGTGAAGAATGCAGAGCTTTGGGAGCAGGCACAATTGCAAACAGCTGTGTCAATAATGTGGCCAAGGGACCGCTTACCTTGGCCATGCGCGGCGTCACCGGCTCTTCACACAGTCGTGCTTTGGTAACCTCCAGAGGGAAAAAAGAGAGGTCAATCTGAAGAGCACATCAAGGGCCAACACAGCAGCTTTACATATTGACAGCATAAGCAAACTGGAGACTTGGCCCAGTGCGGGTCTGGTTTGTGACAGCTCATTCCCGTATTACGCACCTGCTCCTGCAGGAATCGTAGAGTCAGAGAGTCATGGAATGGTTTGTGTTGGAAGGGACCTTAAAGCTCATCCAGTTCCAACCGCCTGCCAAAGGCAGGGTTGCCTTCCACTAGAGCAGCTTGCTCCAAGCCCCATCCAACCTTGCCAGGAGGATACTCCTTAGCTCTGCTCTTGTGTGCATATGGGATTATTTGTGTTGCTGGATGTCACCAGAAAGCAATAAAATTTCAGGCTTGGGATCAGGTGAAATATGACCTCTTTTGTTGCCTCTGTGCCTTGTTTGTTTTAAGTCATCCATTTCCCAGAGCATGTTGAGCCTCAGGATGAGGAGTAGAAGTAGAATATGGCTTTTGAATGGAGTCAGTGCATTCATCTGGAGGTCTTTGGCATGGTGAGTGTGGGTTAGGGTTTGGTCAAACACTGCAGACCACTGGGACAGGTTATCAGGCATCTCATGTTTGCAGCAGTAACAACACATGAACTGAACAATAGCCAAGGCTGAATTCATCCCAGGAGGAGAATGAAGGACCAGAGGAACTTCATGAAAATGCTCACTAGTGCAGGGAAACACGTGTCTGTATCTGATGGAGAGCTAACCATCACCAGTGCCACCATGGTGATCCCTGTTTTGAGGGAGGCAGCTAAGTCAGCTGGTGTTGGGCATGCCTGGGGGAATGCTGGAACAGGATGTGCTCCTGCTTGCCCAGCCACTGACTGCAGTTCTGTAAATGAAGACTAGGAAATGGCTCGTGCTGTGCTGACTGTTCGCCCTTTGGAAATCTGTGTATCATCACAGACAAAGCACGTGTTCTCCTGGTGAGGAAGCTGTGGTGAGCATCCATCCGCGCTGGCATCAGGGAGGCAGGCAGCTCTGCCTGGGGCTGCCTGTGTTTGCTTATTGTAACGAAGGACTGCATTTCAGTCATGACTGCAGCCAATCGTATGGTTTTAGCCGATAGTTGTTATCAGCTTAAAGAAATAGTTGGTAAGATTTGGTAATTGGGCAGGACACCGGGCTCTCCAGTCTAGGTCATGCGTTGCTGAGAAAGCTTGGACCAGATAATCCCTGAGGTCCCTTCCAGCACTTGGTGGGCAGCATGGTGCTTTCCCTCACCTGCACTGCGAGGCCCTCCTGCAGTCCTATTTTCAGCCCTGGGGCAACAGCATAAGAGGGATGTGGAGCTGTTGGAGCAAGTCCAGAGGAGGCCATGGAGATGCTGCGAGGGCTGGAGCAGCTCTGCTCTGGAGCCAGGCTGAGAGAGCTGGGCTG
>JASSUY010033454.1:0-36976 GCA_032466535.1 Forpus xanthops
CCAGGCTGAACAGCCCCAACTCTCTCATCCTATCTTCATAGGGGAGGTGCTCCAGTCCCCTGATCATCCTCATGGCCACCTCTGCACTTGTTCCAACAGTTCCATGTCCTTTTTATGTTGAGGACACCAGAACTACACACAATATTCCAAGTGAGTTGTCACGAGAGCAGAGTAGAGGGGCAGGATCACCTCCCTCATTCTGCTGGTCACACTCCTTTTGATGCAACCTGGCCTTGAACATCTTTACAATCTAGCATCTTTACCATCTAGCCCTTGATGCTATTTGAGGAGGAAAGGCATATCTCTGCTCCTAAATCCTGCAGGGTTTGATGAGCTCCTCACACAGAGAAAGTTTCTGATGTGCATACGCGTTTGCAGGAGTAAGACCCAAAGCAGATCAAATTATGAGTGACATCAAGACACACTTGCAAAACCAATTTTAATCAATTACAACTACCATTGCATGCTGAACAAACTGCAACTGGATTGTCTTATGTACCAGCTGATCGTATTGGGCATGTAAGATTAAATTAAAGTTTTCTAATTGTGTTGAGGAACATACCAAATGCTACAGTCTAAAGTGTAGCAAATTAATTCTTCAGGCGTAGCCTAATTGGATGGAAATTGATTTATCATGTTTGGACCAAATGAGCCAGTAAGGCATGACTGGTAACACAGAAGTAAGGAGAACAACAGCTCTGTGTCAGTATCACTTAGAGAAAAGAGTATGTCCAAAAGAAATGAAGGGTGTTGTATTGAAAAGCCTCTCTAAAGAGGGAAGAAATGATACATTCAGAGCCTCCATCATTCATACAGACAAAGTGACTGAAAAGCCTTTGAATGTATGTGAAGCCCCAGGATACAGTTAGGTCAGCAAGGGAGGGGGAAAATGATTTTTGCAGGCTCTGTAAATATTGTTGTTCTGTAAAAGGAGAATCTCTGCTGATAAAGCCATTATACTAATGCGTTGTAGAAAGGGGACTAAATTGCTCCTTTCTAAGAGTCCTGTAGAATTTCCAGCCATGCAGCAGGGCCAGGTGGAGGCACCCGCAGAAAAGGTCTCATTCTCTCTAGGAGACAGTCTATTTTAGAGTAGTTTCTGTATCTCTTTGAGTTCTGTATAGATGAGATTAAACTCTGGAGCACTTTCTTGTAGTCATGGCACAGAAAGCTTTTGAATTTATCCCCAATTCACCTTTTGCATAAGATGAATATTCCCTTTCATCAGTGTATGTTAAGCCTCATTTTGACTGCCAGCCTGAAGAATGCACTGCCTGATGATACACAGATGTGATAGCCCAGAAAGCACTTGCCAGGAAAGGAAATGTCCTGGAGACTGTGAGTAGGTGGCAGATACCACTTGTGGGTTATCTGTGCGGAGCAGAGGTGGAGATAGGATGCTTCTGCATGGGTGCATGATGTTCTGCACCTGCCTGCCTTAGTCCCATCTCGTACTGAACACTTTGCACTCTGCAAAAGCGCAGAACACTGTGGCTTAACAGCATCATTTTGTAAAGTTCAGCACTGAAGTGGTCTGTTGGGAAAGGAAGAATTACAACCAAAGCCTGGATCCAGGCTGCAGGAGGGCAAGCACAGGGGCTTTGAGGTGACCTCTCCCTGGCTGAGACAGGCAGGATAGAAGTGCTTGAAAATAGCCTTTGTGAATTCAGGACAGCAGCCCTTTTATTCAGTGGTTGCCTTGTTGGAGGCAGGGGGAACATCACCAATGTTCTTAGACTTGAGTGAGCCTTGGCCACCTCCAGAGGGTCAGCATTCCCTGCTACTTGTATCTTCATTCTGTCTCAACACCCATAGATGACAGATGTAATATTTTCCATTTACCCAAATATTCTATCAGAAGAGAGGATTTTCCTCCTGACCAAACTGCTTCAGATTGCCACTATACATGTTCAAGAGATGCTTCAAATTATTATTAATAATATGAGTAAAATTAAATTTCCTTATCACAGTGAGAGGAAGAAGAATAAAGTTTATTAAATCTCCCCACCAAAAGTGCTGACTTAATGAAAATAACAAGTCTTCATTAAGAAGAAGCTAATTTGCCATAAAGAATTGCCTTCCTCATGGAGAGGGACCAATTGCTCTGATTGTGGGCAGCACACGAAATGTCTCCCAGGGAAGAGCTGTGCTTTCTTGAATTTTAACTGCACAGGTTCTGCTCTCCCCAAAGTGAAATGAAAGCTTTAATCATCTGGAAAATTAGAGGATGGCATTTGACTATGGACGCAAAAGCTGAGGGAAGATGTGGGCTTCAGATTGACTAAAAGGGGTATTTCTCTCATGGTTTACAAGGTGAACTTGCTTAAAAACTTACAACCGATCAGTATCTCTAATTTTGAGGCCAAAGAGCTATGAGACAAAGAAATGCTCAGTCTATAAAGCATGCAGCCTTTAACAGAGCTTTGCAGTTCCTTAGAGCTGGGCAGCCCCTCCAAAAGCCAGTAAGGGAGTGAATGATCCAACGACTTTGCCCCCTTTCTGCCAAAGAGGTCATAACAGATGCTAGGTAAGGAACCTGGTTTCCTGGCAAGTTATTCTCACCATGGATATTAAACAGCTGTGGAAAATTCCTCTCCTCCTGTGGCTCTGATCTTGCAGCTCACAGTGGGTTCACCTTGTGAACCTGTCAAGTGAATAGTTTACAGCGAAGCTGAGGAAGGGGTGGATTGGCTTTACTTCCTTTTCTTGTTGGTTTTCCCCCTTTCTATGGGTTTCCAAAGGAATTTTAGGCAAAGCAAGTCTTTTCTTCTTGCTTCATGGAGCACCAAAACATAAGGTAATGCAGGATACAGTAAGAGCTGGTGTGTTTCACATGAAATACCTTTATGCAACAGTAGCACCCATCCTTTAAGTCTGGTCTTTAAAAACATTGATATCCCAAACTATCCACATCTGCACAAAGAAAAAAAGTTCCCACTTTGTAACTTTACAACCCAATGTCCCTCTGCGTTGGTTCTCTGTGTTGTATCAATTGTAGGTCATCCCCAAAGCCTAAAAATGTTCCTCTGAGTGACTTTGGGCACATCCTCTGCTGTGATGGATGCAGGCCATAACAGAAAGTGAAAAACAGGAGGAAAAGGCCAGAGACAGACGCACTCCTGAGCAGTCCAGAGCTGTAGTTGGAAATCTCCATGGAGGCTTCTGGGATTATTTAAAGGAGGTGGTAAATGACTCAGAATAAAAATACAACATAGTCCAGAATCACCAGCTGTGTTTTCCTTTGTAGGGTCTAACAGGGATTATGTGCCGTGTCTGACAGTTGAAACAGAGCACAGCTCTTCTGCTGGAGTTCACAGGTTGCCAAATTTCTGAGTGATGAGACAGTCTACTACCCTTTGGCCAGGGAAGAGGCCTCCTGCCTGGCTTCTCCTAAGCAGCCTAGTTTGGGTCAGTGAGTCCAAATCTCGTGGATTAGCTGGTTTTGTGAGAGGATTCACTTAGTGCTGGTTTTATAAATGCTTAGGAATAGCTGCTACAGAGGTGGTTAATAATATGTGTTATATCAAATGGTTGCATGCATATCAGTAGTTGATGTAAGGCATTCATTAGCAACCTGTGCATCTGCTATCCTCATAATACTCTGTGCAAACTGATTAAATACACCCTTTAACTAACCCCTCAGATGCTGTTTATAAATATACCTGGAATGCAAAACACTCTCACTCAGCTGCTTTCCTGACCTTGGGCAGTGCAAGAGGAATCAGGTGCATTAATTCCTCTGAAGCCCAGCTAATGATAACTGTAAGACTGAATTTGCCCTCGGATCTGTATATTATTCCATAAGGTTTCCCTGGGATCAGTAGCCGGCTGCATGTGCGATTGCTCCTGTCCCACATGCATCGCTGCACACCAGCACGGAGCTGCTCTGGTGCAGAAATAGGGCCGGATGCTCCAGGTTTTCTCACAGCAGCTTCCCAGCACTTGCATTGCACAAAACAAAACTGTTTTAAAACCATCTGAAATAGTTTTAACAATGATTCCAAGAAACGAGTTTGTGAGTCACTCTTTGCAGAAATCTATCCGTATTTTCTGGGGAGATGCTTCAATAGTGGGATCAGTTTTCTTCATATCAGCTGGAGATCTTGTCTGTCAAGGATAATTCTGCCTCACTTGTCTTTTCCCTCTTACACGTGGTCTCAGACCAGGCCCTACCCAGGTTTTGATTCCTCCTTACTTCTCTCAAGACTTGCTGAACAAACAAGGTTTGTTTTGACTCCTTGACGTCTGTTTCCCCTCTTGCAGGGATATCTGCACAGTGGTAAATGTCTGTGAGGAGGCAGGATTTATTGTTTCTCTCATTCCTGGAACTGCAAATATTAATGATGTAAAATATTGATTTGAGAAAACAAACCTGTGAGCTGTTCCCTGAACCGCTCTCTCAGGCCCGGTGCTGAGATACCCATCCATTTTCCATTTTCCTATTTATCAGTAAGTGAAAAATCAGGCATGTCAAGCTCTTCAGTTTCTAAAGTGAAGTACTTCTCTCCCTCAGATGCACATGAATAATTCTCATTAACCTTCAAGGGATTAATGCAGTTTCTTGCAAATGGCTGCAATATCCAGTATTTAATATTTATGCTTTCCATATGGCTAGTGCTGTCATACGTTCTTGTCAGACATGCTGCACAGTTAATGATATTTTAAGTAAATGTGGTCTGGAAGACCTGGATGTTTGAGGGACAGTTGTGCCTATCTCCATTTTTATGGACGCTATTTGAGCCTCATAACAAAATTCCTAAAGAGATTAAATCAGCCGCTCTACTGAAACATAATGTTCAGCTGCCCTTAAAGCAGAGCTAAATGCAATGCTGTCAGATGCCACGCCGAGCCCCAGCCAGCTATGTGCTCCCCATGCAGACCTCAAAGTGCCTATAAGACATAGGATAGAAAATGAGCTGGGAGCAGTTTCCTGGTTGGAAAACAGAACAATAGAGTGGAAAATTGACCTTATCCAGGCCCAGCAAACCAGTGCCAGAGACTGGGAGAAAACAGTGGTCTGGTCAGTCCTCCGGTTAGACCGTGTTGTGCACAGATACCCAGATGTGCCTGTGACTCACCTGGACTGGTGCCACTGGTGTGAAGAATCAGTGCATGCTGCCATAAGGCTGTAACTGTCACTGAGACTGCGGAATTTATTGCAGTCTTCCTATTTCAAGTCTTCCCTTCTTTACCATCCCTTACCCCAGAAATGAACATACTCAGAACTTGTATTCAATGTCAAGGCAAATGTCAAAATGTTCACTGTTGATTTTGGGTAGGTCTGCTTGGGAGCCTTGGCTATCAGCTTTTCACTGAAGAAACAAGATGCAGCTGGGAAACATTCTTTGGCTACTTTCTTTATTGACATGTCCATGCATTGCTGCATAAGGAGAGAGTGTCATAGACTGGAGGCAGGAAACCTCCTACTCCTGGGATCTCAGCCCAAACACTTCTGCCCGGTTCCCATGGAACAGCTCTGCCCAAAAGCTCAGTCTGGTAAAGTGATCAAAGGAGAATGCAAACAGTGTTCTTCAGCTTCCTGCTTAATGGACTAAATATCCTCCATTAATCAGAACCATGGTGTTTCCTCCAAAATGAAAATCTTCCCCTTGTGTTAAAGGGAAAGGACCTGTAAAATGTTGATGGTGCTCCTGCCAAGCAGTGGTTTCACAGAGTCCCGCACTGGTTTGGGTTGAAAGGACCTTAAAGCTCATCCGGTTCCAACCCCCTGCCACGGGCAGGGACACCTTCCGCTAGAGTAGGTTGTTCCAAGCCCCGTCCAAATGATATTCAAAGCCTCAGAGCACAGTAGAGGGAGAGAAGTTTGTGGAGCAGAGTTGTGGAGAGATATGAGTGCAAATTAGCATGACAGGATCATTGTCACAAGTGTGGATGCCTCTTGTTCTACTGTAACTAAAGCATTCATCTTTCAGGTCTAAAGCAGAAGGAGAAAACAGATAGGACCAGGCAAGAGGGTGAAATCTTTCAAATGAGATGAAATCTTTCAAAGAGGCTGTGGAGCTGTGTTGCTGACACAATTGGATGCTGATGATTTCTTGCCCACTCAAAGCATCTGGAATGTGGTTTTTTTTTTCTTAGTTATAATTATAGACACACATATTTTAAGGTCATTCAGTGCCAAGCAGGGTCATCACAGCTCATTAAAGCAAAATTACCTTCCCCACACTTGCCCTTCTTACAATAAACAAAATCTCCTGCCTGTAATGGCACAGAACGTGGCCTATGAGTGTGCCCAGAATTAAAAGGTTGAGCTACTCTTGTAAACAAATTACTATGAACAAAGGGGTTTACAAACACTGGCTAATTAGTTTGGATTCCCTAAAGCTTTTAGCTGGTTTTTAATTCAATAACACAGTGTAAATTTTCCAGCCTGAAAAGTCTAATAGGAATTGGCAGAAAACTAAATAATTGATATTGTCAGCGATTGCAGCTCTTGTCTGTTATTGTCTGCCAGGAAGCAGGACTGATTCCTGAGAGGATAAAGAGCTGCCTTTAATGAATTCACAATATAAATGGTAGACAGCTGCCTTTCAGCAGTAGCTCAGGAGGCAACTTTGCAAGTTGAGAGTGTGGACCAGTAAAAACCTTCAGAGAGGGACTTGATGAGAGACATGCTGCTCACCCCTCTGTGCTGAGGGCCAGTCATGTGTTGCTTTATTTTCCATGGACACCTTATTGAAGTGTTCAGGCTCGTTTCCAAGGTTGGAGGGAGCAGGAGCCAGCTCTGCACCTGAGCAGGTATCAAAAGGAACCGATGGGGAAGGGGCAGGATGCCCCAACTCACATGTGCTGCTGAGAGGGTGTTAGAGGAACAGATTGAATGGGGAGCAGCACACAACAAACAGCCCCATGTGGTGTATGTATTCTAGCGGCTCTGCAGGCTTATTTGTGATGAAGGTTGTGTGAGTGCTTTCTGAGGAACTCTTGTCAGTCCCACCATGTCATTCTTCCTTCTGAGTGAGCTGGTTTGAGAAAGTGAACTGGGCTGCTCTGAGCAGGAGTGATGTCTTCTGGGGTCCTTTCATGGCTCTGCTGTTTTTTTCCTGGTCCAGGTATTTCTCCTGTTTTTTTTTTTTTGTTTTTTTTTTTTTTTTACACTTGCTTTAAAGCACAATGAATTGATCAAATCCCTGAGAGTGTAACTTGGTCACATCATGTGCTTACATGTGATTTAACCCACATCGTATGTCTGTATCTTGATAGTGTTGGAAGCCATCAGTTTGTAGGACTCTACACACTACCTTATGGTCTCCCAGGCTTTTTTTTAGGCTGCATCCTTTTGCAGCCTTATCAAAGTAACAAAACACAGTGTTGTGACAATGCCTGTGTCATGTAGATTTTGAAGGGTTTTTTTCTTGCAGAAGTAAAACATTTAGTCTCTAAAGAAATGTTTGTATTGGATCAGTGCCTGTGGGAAACAGCGGGCTGTCTCTGTGCTCTCTGTGATCAGCCCCTTGGTCTCTTTTATCAGCACTCTCCTGTTTGTCCCAGTTTGTCACCAAAGCAGGCTGCCTGCTTTGAGTAGGAGGTGTAAAGACCCATTCTCAACCCACTCCTCCCACCTGTCCCCAAGAAGAGCTGAGAGCAGATTGATTTGGTCTCCACCAAAAGCTATTGTTTTAAAGCTATCAGTTAGTAGTAGCTGGATCTTGACCTTGCTTCTTACTTTGATGTGAAGGAAACTATTGACTTTCAAGGAGGCAAGCTGTTATCATCTCTTCCAAAGCAGGTCAGAGAGATGAAACATCAAGGAAAATCAGAGCAAACAGTGATATGGGCCACAGCTTCAGCAGAGTTAATAGCAAGTAAGGCTGTGGGGAGAGCTGAAGCAGGCTTGAATATACAGGGCCAAATCACAAGCTGGCATAAGGTAGTTAGGCTTTGAAGGCAATGACCTGATCCTGTGTACAATGCCTGAGAATCCAGCTTGAAGGAGAGCTAGAGGTCCTTGTCTTCGCTAGCAACAATGGCAGAAAAAAAAGAGAACTCTTCTTTTTCTCTTTTCCTTTATTTGTTGAAAAGGCATTGGTTTCCTCTGAAGAAAACTAAAATAGCTTCATACACTGAATTGGCAGCCTGCAAAATATCTCTTAATGGCTACTGTGAAGCACAGCAGAAGAGCATCTAATTCTTTATTGAGCATAATCCCAGTAATGCCACTCAGAGAGCACTCTAACAAAAGTAATGAGCTTCACAACCTCTTAAGCACACAAACCTTTCTGCTTCTTCAACCATTTCCTTCCAGTCTGTCCATTTCATACATAGCTTGAGACCAGTCCTTCCCTCTGGACTTACTAGTGTATAGTAGAAAGCTTTCCTTTATCCTTGGGAGAGGAGGACAGCAACTCCTCATCTCTGCATATCTCTTCCTAGGGTCCTGCTCTCCTGGTTTCCCCTCAGGGTGCAGGGCTGGGATGAGTAAGGAAGAGAACAAGTCCATGTAGGTTGTGTAGCTTGCAGGTGATGGCGTGTCTCCCTTTGCAGCCCTTTCCTCACAAAGCCCAAAAGTGCTCAAACTAAAGAGTTCATTTGCTAGCAATAGGAGCACCTACAATGCAATTACATCCCCCAAAGTACTGGCATCACTGTTCACTGCTGCCACCACTGCTGCTCTCTGAAGGATGTGTGGTTAGTCCAGGAGCTGATTTTGAGGATATATAACCTCATACTACCTCATGTGCAAGGCATAATTAGAACAAACTGGGGTGGCATTGGAACAGGCTGCCCAGGGCAGTGGTGGAGTCACCATCCTTGGAGGAATTTAACAGACGTGGCTGAGGGGTATGGTTTAGTGGTGGCCTTGGCAGTGCTGGGGTAACAGTTGAACTCCAAGGTCTTTTCCAAACTAACCAATTCTGTGATCTGCAAGTGAGCTCAGGGAATAAAATCTGATGTTATGAATATTTGTGCTTCCAGTGCACAGTAAATGGGAGGAGAAGCAGGGGGTGGGAGAGTCTGCGTGACTTGGGCTTGCCTGGTTAATCATAGAGGAAGATTTAGAGCTGCACGTGGGCAGAAAGCTGGGACAAGCCTTGAGTGCTGATAGTGTTGAAACCTGAATCTTCCATAGCCGTCCCACTCCCTAGGATGCCCTTATCACTACAGCCCATGGATTTAACACAGAGCAGAGGCAGTGTGGCACCTGGGCTAGATAATATCATGGAAATGGGGCTAATTGTCCTTCAGAATGAAGGCTTTGGAGCTGGATTCTGAAGGTTCTCTAATTGAGGGGGGAAGAGGGGGTTTCTCAATTAGGAAGCTCAGCTTACAGTCAGATGAGGTTTGCACAGAACACTGAGTTTTTGTTAATTCATCCAAAAGTACAGCTTTGGGGCCTGCTGGATACCCTCTTCTCCCATTGCAAGAATTTGCCATGCTGCAGAATTGCAGTGTAGTGGAACAAAGGTTAAACTGAACTTTATTCATTCAGAAAACAAATAGGCCTTTTTGCCTTGCCAGCTGGACAAGCTGTGGATTTATTCACCTTGTCTAGACTTGGGGGCTTTGGTTCCCCACCAGTGCTCCTGAGCCACTCCAAATGCAGAAGAAAAATACTTCAGGATAGGGGATGTTTGTTTCGAGGTTTGAATGACTCGAGCTGTTTGTGTTCCTGTTGTAAGATCCCATCCAAATATTATGAGCTGAGGGTAGAAAAATGCAGTTCTGAGTCAGATTCTCAGCTGATACAAACTGGAGTAACTCCATTGTAGTCAGTGGAGACATACAAATGCCTGCAGCTGTGAATCTGTCTAGGGACAGGTCCTACGGCTTTCCCAGCTCATTCTAAGGGGTCCTTGTGTCCCATCTGTCTAGTCTCAAATGGGCATTACCAGCTCAAACTAACATTGGAGGCACCTCCTAGTTTCAGCATGATGATGGATGGTGTAAGCAACAGTGTTATTTAACACTCATGAGGAACTGAATCTTGTCTGATGGTTCCTGACACTTTTGCTGTGGACAAATGCTTTCATTTTTATCCTTATTCATCCTGCAGAACAGTTCTGAGCTTTCCCTGGCCAGTATCTAGGTTTTGTGCACGTCGCTGCTTTAATAGTGAGTGAAATGACTCAGCCAGGGTCAGAGGACTCAACTTCTGTGGCTGAGATGCCTTCCATTCCCTGTGTGCAAGCTTCTCTCACACTCTGCTGAGCAGCACGGGTGGATTAGCAGATGCTTCAGGCTAGAGCTCCACATGATAGGCAGGCTTCAGACTCCTCAAAGACCTAGTTATATTGCTAAGGTGACCATAACTAATACTCTTGTTCCTGCAATAGGTCTCACAGGGGAGAGTAAGGCACAGGAGGTCTAGACATCAGAGGAAACAGCAGCACTGGGCTGTCAGCCTGTTCCCATGGTTTTAGATTGCAGCTGGGGATACCTTAATGGCTTTGCTTGGATGTATTAGCAAGGCAAGATGTTCTTTCTGCTTGGTTTTATGTAGACTGTAAAAGATACCACAGGAATTGTGAGGCTACAGGCAAGTACACAGAATGTTTAGGCTAAGCAGTTGGCTGGATTGCTTAAAACATCCATCTGATGCCCCCAAACTATAATGTTCAGTTGCATGTCAGTGACATTTAGAGGGTCACACTGTTATTTCCTCGGTGCATGCACGTCCATCAGTGTGTCTGATGTGTCCAGCCCTGCTCCGTCTCTGGGTCACTGCACTGCCAGTCTGTGTACTCCTTGTTTAGCAGAAGGAGAACTGCAGTTCACCAATGTTTAATCTCCTGCCCAAGGTTATGGAGAAAGATTGTCTGGGGACCAGAGCTCAGACCTTGGGGTCCCAGGGCTGTGCCTTAACCAGCATGGACATAAAGTTAAGGTGGTGAATCTAATACTACAGCAGGACTCAGCTCTCTGGCCTTAGGTGGCACTGCGCAGAACCTCAGAAGTGCTTGTGAGAGCAGAGGTGACCCAGGAGACCCTCAGTGAGAGCCATACTGGGCCCTGTACCTGGCTCAGTGGCTCTTGCACAGTCATCATGGGTTTTTTCCTGGGAGCATACAGCAACATCAGCCTGGCTCTAACCAATCTTAGCAGCAGCACTCCTGCTCCTGAGATTATATTACTTTTGTGTGTGCACTGGTGTGCTTTCAGCTGAAAAAGACAACAGCTCACAACTAAAATGTCTCTTCAGACAACCTATTAACATTGCTGAGTATTGGCTTGCAAGCAAAATACTGCTGCTGCAGTGAGCCTGCGGCTGCAAATAGGCACAGTACGGTGATGTGGAAATGAACTGTGTTTTGGGAGGCTCCAAATCCAGGCAGTTCTTAAAAGAGCAGCTCTGTACAGCCTGGGGGTGGCAAGATCAGACACCTCCCCATGCTGGGATTTCCTTCTGTCCTGTCCAACCATCCCAATTCCCTCACTCTCAGCATTCACTGGTGGTATTGGGTGTGTAGGCAGGTTGCTCTGTTGATACGAAAACATCTAAAGGAAGTTCTTATTTTGTTGTGTGCTGTCTGGGGAGGGAGCATCTGCCTCCTGGAAGGGAAATTATGGGATTTCCTTCCAGTCCCATCCCTCCAGACTCTTCCATGACCAGTTGGTCAAACTGAAAACTCCATCTCTAGTACGGAAAAGTGCCCTTTTGGCTTTAAGATTACTCATTCTAGTGCCTCAGCAGGTAGAGAGTGGGAGCCTGCTGCTATCCCGGGATGCAGTGGTTCACTATTGTAGCTCCAAAGGTGACTGATGTGTCAGCAAGCATGATGGTTGTCAGGGATTTGCAAATCAAGAGAAGTGCTTGGGGTGGGAGCTCATGTTACCACCTGCATGCCAGTCTGCATCCTGCAAATACTATCACAAGGGGATTGTCTCTGTTCAAATTCATTTGGATTGTGGGAGTTTGACTTCAGTCATGAGAGCACTTCCTTCATTTGGCCTTATACACAGTGTGCTTCATAGTTGTCATGAGTAACCCTCACAAGTGCAAGATGCTTCCCTTCATCCCAAATACAAGCAGAGCTTCCTCGCTCTGCAGGAAAGAGTTTCCTGAGGTCTGCTTTGTGGGATGTTTTCTGGCACTTTGTCTTGAAAGGGAATGGAGTGGTGAGGAGCATCTGGCAACCCGTTGGGAAGGCTGGCATCAGCTTCATGTTCAGGGGAGAAAGTAAAGAGCCTCTGGGGTTTGGGCTGGCATCTGTGAGGGGCCAGCTCAATCCTCTGCCATGGAAAACCCATTTCCAGTCCAATTACCTAGAAAATGTGGGTTAAAAAGGCAGTTTCTCTGTGGGGAAAAAGGCTCTAATATTAAGAAATTGAGTGAGTGGTAAATTCCTGTGGAAATCTAATGTGGGGCAAATTCCCATAATGATATGCAGTTATTTTTGCAGAGAAATAGGCTGATTGTTTCTTTTCCTGGTGATTTTCCAAGAGGCTGTGCCTCTGTTCTGGAGAACTATTGTATCTCCCAGTGAGCTTTATCAGAAAGGACATGAGAAGCACTTGTAATGAGAATTAATAAGTTTCTGCTGATTAGTAAGAGATACTCAGCACTTGTCGAACACGTTGGAATTAGTAGCAAGTTAATCCATCAAATCTGAGGCTGGAGCCAGTTGCTGGCTCTTCCAGATGGGAGCATGGAAAGATTAAGAATAACTTGCTGAAGGCCATGGGAAAAGTCAGGAGCAGAGCTGGGGTTCTCATGTAGGAGTTAGAGGATCCTCAAAATCCTTTCGCTTGCTGTAAAACAGGAATAATCCCTGGGACCCCCACAGACTTTACACCATGGAGGAGGGGTGCTCTGGAACACATCCTCCAGCCTTGGTGCTCTGACTCTAGGCACACTGGTGCTCTCCATGCTTGAGATGCAGCTTTCCTTTGGGCAGGCATCCTTGCCGAATGAATAAGATTATCTGGGCCTATGAATACCACAGTGGCAGGGCCCAGCCCTTGGAAGCTGCTCTCCCCTCAGTGCTGCAGTGCTTACTTGGCCCACCTTGGGGCTCTCGATGAGGTGTCAATGTACAACTCACAGCACTGGGGATCTGGACAAGCCCCTCAGGCATGTGTGCTTTTCTGAGATGTTTCAGAGCTCCACTACAGCTGACTACCAAGGGCATTAGGTGCTCAAGTACCTTTTGAGTATATGAGGCTATGTCTCTCTTTCCTTACATAGGAAATGGAAGTAAGAGCACTTCAGCACACTTCTGTGTGCAGACTGCATTAAAGACTTCAAATGCTACAGGGATAAAGGGCAATAAATAACACCTTTGCCTTTTTGTTACGATACCAGCAGGGACCTGCAGCAGCAACTGTCTCTGCGTCTCAGACATCTGCTGGGGTCTGGATTTCTGGCTTGCTTCTAGCTTTTACTAATAATTATTTGGTCAGTTTTACCTGTTTCGCTTTTTGTGTGTGTTTGATGGGAGGCACAGGGGGACTCTTCCTCTCCTTTTGATGTGAGCATGTGGGTAAGTGGTGTTTGATGAATGCAGCCTTGCTGTGCATGCACTCCTGCCCTTTCAAACCAAATCCAAAAACTCCTGTCACTCCACACTGCTACTGTGGTCACGTATTGTCTAAGCAAGGAACAGAAGCAAAGCCTCAGTTCTTGTATTTACTGCTCTGCTCTTTGTGCAGAATAGCAGGCGTCCTTCGGCTCTGCCTCATTTGAGGCATCATCAGACTGGATGTACAGCCAGGAGGTGAAGAACTGCATGCAACACAATTAGAATGACATGATAAAATAAGATGATGGCTTGTTAGAGAGCAAAGCACATCAAGTACAGGTGAGCCAGAGAGGTTTGGTTTCCCTGCAGAGGATACATGGATGTTTTTACTCCTATTGCAGTAATACTGAGAACAATTGCCTATTGTGTATGCAGAGACATCTGGAGAAATTCCTGCCTTTGTCCTCAGCAAGTAACTCGTTTCTCTGGGCTGACAGAAGAGCCTTGGTGTGGGACTGTGGTGGGGAGAGGCAGGTTCTTCTGTGTTGGACTGCAGCTCTAGCACTGTGCTGGAATTACCTGGCATGACCGTACTGCATCAGGGGAGCACAAAATTGCATCTAATCAGAGGGGCACAAGCCCCTCTTTGTCCCCTTGCAGGTACACCTGCATCTACGTGACACTTGCTTGAGGGCAAAGGCATGAGAACTTAAAAAAACAAAAGGAATTTAGCAAAAGAGACAGAAAGGAGGAAGAAAAAAAGACTCATTGTTAAAGCTGGTGTTAATTTGCATTTGCAATTTAGTCTCACAAATGGCTCTTGGGGCTAATGAGTTACCTGAATCAAAACCCTATTGAGGATAGAAATTGTTTTTAATTATATGCACAATAGACTGCATAGCTTGAAGGCGGTGCCCTTTTACTCTGTGTCTGCTGGAAGCAAAGCAGAATTCCTGGTGGCATCTATCTAAATATTGTGATTTGCAGTAATGATGTGAGGCTGTCAGGAGGTTCCTTCCATTCAAGAGCAGTAGCCATGAGTCTTAATTTGATGTTATACCCCTCTTCTCCTGCTCCCTGCTTTCGTGTAGAGGACGTTTCTTCATGGCATTCAAAACAGTTATTGGTATTTAACGTCTATGCAAAGGAGCTGCAGGAACAAGAAAACGTAAACTTAGAGAGCCAGGGAACAAGGCACGTTCTGTGCCAGTGGTAAAGATTGTGATCCTTTGAAGACATTCATAATTTGAACATAAACCTCAGGCTGTCATTGGAGAAGGGGGCAACTCTCCCCACACAGAGGGTGGATGGAGGTTCTCTGCTCACCTAGGAAAGAGAGGCATGAAAAGTGCCCCATTTCCTGATTAAGGAAAGGGGTGTTTCATCACCAGGGGTGCAATGATGTTCAAATTCTTACAGGGAAATTCGAGCTGTTACTTCAGAGGGTGCAGGGTCTGTGTCATGTCTGTCAAGCCTGACAATAGACTCGTACCTTTAGGAACTCCAGTCTCTCCCCTTGTGTAGCTATTAATTTCCCCCCCCCCCCCCCCTTTAGCCCCTATGACTTTGTGACCCCATCAGGTCTGTACTGTGGAAGTTTTCTGGTCTGAGTGCTCATAAGCTGAGTTTCCAGTCTGAACAGCTTCACTGGTGTTTGGGAGAGTTCCTTTCTCCCTGTCCTCAAGGACAAGAGGGACCTGGGGGAAGGATTGGGGTTCCTATCACAGAGAAGTGGGAGCTGCTGTCCTAGGGTAACAGTGGAGAAGTTCCCTACAGAGGATTTTGTGTTCTTTTATAACTGCATGCAGCAGATTAAACATTTCCTCAAGTTACTTTAATCCATTAGCAATGGATTTCAGGAAAACACCAGTAATGTATGTAACGTGCACCCAGGAGAAACAACAAATGGTTAGTTAGAGAATTTAGATTTTAATTAAGTAGATAATGTATGCTTGCATTTAGTCTTAGAAATGAAAATGTATTCACTGTAGAGTAGCTGGGTTCTATTAGGTCTCCCTGAACATAAAGAGAAGGGTTGATTATTACTGATTACTGAACTATTAGAGGGTTGTGCCTTGAGCTGCTTGATTGTAGCTCTGTTTGCATCTGTTGCTAAAAGGGGTTCTTGTCTGCTACCCACATATGGGTGAAATAGGCAGCAGTTGAACTTGATTTGAAAATTAATTCTAGGTTACAGACCTCAGCAAATGATACAAATCATGGCGCTGGTTACTTCTCTCTGGTTGTAACAGCAGGTTTTCACGGCTTATGGAGGTCTGTAGCAAAGGTGCTGCACATTGCTCCCACTCATGAGAAGCCAAGGTGTATGTGCTGCTGAAGAGAGAGGCCACTGCAAGAAAAGAGCTCCCTTAAGCAAAAAAGCAGACCTGGATCTCTCCCAGGGTATTCCCAAGCTCTGTGATGTCTCCTTTGCAGGGCAGCATCAAAAGATTACAAGCCACACAATACACTTATGAACCTGCTTTATCTCTGGATGCCTTGTGAATATTGATTAGATGAGCCCAGCAACATCTTAGGAGGCAGCCAGACATTACAGTGATTTAGCAGTAGGGAGACTGAGGCACCGGGTTGTTAAGTGGTTTACCTTTGAAGAAAGCTATGGGAGATCCCATCATGGGATGCAAATCTCCCACCTCCAGCCAGTAGCTCTGCCTCTTTGGTGTGCTATTTATCAATACATTTGTATCCACCAGCATGCCATGGAATGCTGTTCTTTATTTCTAAAGCCAGTACATTATTAAAAAAAGCAAGAATTCAGGGGCTTCTGTAACACAGGAGCCATGTTTCAGAGCTCTCCCATTACCTTTCTGCAGAGTAGCCAAAAAGCCAGAGGTTGTGCTTCATACCTGAAGTGATCTCTTTTGATGGGTAATTGCCTGGGGAAAGGGTTTGCAGTTTCGCACTGCCCTGATTTGCTAGAGACCAGGCAGCAGCTGCTGACCTCAGGAGGAAGGGAAGGAAAATAGATCTTTACTTTTTGTGTTCGGTGTAGTTCAGCATTGCTCAGCCAGACCACAGCTTCTAGACCAAAGTTTTCTGTTTACACACGTGGTTTTGGCCTTTCTTGAGGTCATGTTATTTATCCCCATCATCTTGAAATGCCTTCCAGTATTCAGAGTTCTGTCTTGGCTATGCTTCTCCAACCACCCAGGGAGGATGTTGGTTCCAGCATCATCTTGAAGGCTGTGGATACCCTACAAAATGTATTACCAAAACCATTATCTCAAGTAGTGGGCTACGTAAGTGCTTGGAGAGATCAGTCCTCCAAGGAAGGCTTATTCAGGTTTTGTTTGATGGCAAAACCTGAAGGAACTGACTGTGGAAAACGGAAAGAGCCCAATACCTCTTGTGTCTGTCGTCCTGGTGTTATGTCTGAATATCTGGAAGGAGGACTTTTAAACAGTTCCCATTAGTTAAATGCAAGCTTCTTAGTCTTTAAACTTTGTGATGGAGCTCTGTTAATGTAATTGTGTTTCAGTGAAGTTACCTTTGGCAAGCAGTACTTTGGGACCACAGATGTTGATGAAGAACTTGGGAGAGTTGACTCTGATCTCTTGCTCTGTAACAGACTCAGTGTGAGTTTATGAAATGTCTGTCCCCCACCTCTGGGTAAAGATTATGGCTGCAATCAAGGGAGCTGTATTATTTATCTTTTGGCATCTGTAACACTGGAGATAGCTGCTTGTACATGCCCAGTAGCAAATGAGAATGTCTCATCATTAGAGTAAGGCATTCATTAGACACTTGTGTCCTAAGATGAAGACTTCTGTGGAAAATGAATACATAAAGATACTTTGGAAAAAAATTTGCCTTCTGCTGCCTGTTCTCACTGAGTGCACAGGTGAAGGAAGGGTGACCTTTCCTGGGTCCTTCATTCAGCGTGGTTCACCTTCTCTTGCGTTTGTGCTTCATGGCAAAGCATAAGAAGAAACAGTGAAGGAATTGGGAGAATCTTTTTTTTTTTTTTTTTTTTTTTCCCTTTTGTGTATTTAGGACAGTGGAGAGTGGCTGAAATTGTTAAAAGGCTGATCAGCTTGTGAGGGGCTGCCTTTCATGAAGGGAAGGAAAACATTGTGCAGGACAAAGGCAGCGTCTAAGCCTCTAGCTGAGCAGAGAACAAAGCATCGGCTTCTGTTACTGTGTGGCTGCGGCAGGCACCAGCCCTTCATAAAGTGATATAATGCCTAAAAGGGACAAACCATGGTGGAGTCCCCACAGTTCCTCCCAAAGGAAGGCAGCTTTGCTTGGCTGCATTATCCATATGGAGCAGTATCGGGTGCTGAGAGGCTGGGCCTTCTGCAGTGAGATGCTGCAGTAATAATCTATGTGTAAGTTTGCAGCCATTCACAGTAAGAATAATGGGATCTATTATTCCATCTTTTTAGCTTCTGATGACAATGAAATCTTCCATCTACCCCTCTTGCTTCTTCAGGGCTGGCCCATGTGTCCAATCCACTTAAATAAACCAGGAAAGTAGCCATTAATGTCAAAGTTCCATAATGAAAAGCTGACTGACTTGCCATTTGTGCTTGCAGTGTTGTACTGTGATTTTGAAAGAATATCCAAGTTGACATTAGAGTTTTTAAACAGATTAATTAGTCCCATTTAATTTTAAGTGGCACTGACTTAATAGGTACTGCTAATGTACAGTATGTATTTACTTAAAGACATTATAACATAATATTTACAGGATAGTAACATGTATTAATTACTGTATAATGAACCTCGTGACTACAATATTGCCATTCTTGCCTGACTGTAAAAGTTTTATCATCTTTTGAGGGGGGAGGGAGATTAAAATAAATTGCATGCACATTGAATGCTTATTTTTCATAGGAAATGTGCGAATTATAAGAAAATGTAAAACAGGGGACCCAGTAAATCACAAGCAGGCTACAAATGCTCCGAGACGTGCTATAATGTTTTTTATGAGCATGTTTTACAACCCATTCATTACGCTGTCTGTCCTTCTGAAAGCTGGTTATTAGACTGACTGTGCAAAGTAACATGTGAATATCTGTGCAACTAGCCATGAAATCACAACTAAGTTGCTCACTTTTATTTTCCCCTTTTTTTTTCCTGAAAGATGGCCTGAAACATTCACCCTTGTATTGTAGCTCCACAACACACGGCACCACAGTTTATGTTGCAAGAGGGATTGTGGAGCAGTTTGGAGCTAGTACAAGGGTATGTGCTGCTGGAAGCAATAAGTGTCAAGCTCAGTCTCTTCTTCCTGGGGAAAAATAATATTGGATGCTGCAGTTACAGAGTCCTAGAATGGTTTGGGTTGGAAGGGACCTTAAAGCTCATCCAGTGCCAACCCCTGTTATGGGCAGGGACACCTTCCACTGGAGCAGGTTGCTCCAAGCCCCATCCAACCTGGCCTTGAACACTGCCAGGGACGGGGCAGCCACAGCCTCTCTGGGCACCCTGTGCCAGCGCCTCAGCACCCTCACAGGGAAGAACTTCTGCATTACATCTAACCTAAATCTCCTCAGTCAGAGCTGAACTGTGGCCTCAGTAGCTTGGATCTCCTTGGCTGCTGTGCCTGTGTTTCCGAGCAAGCCAGCCTGCAGTTAGGTGCCATCAACTGGTGCAGTGAAGAATCACCTCTGTGGAAAGATTGGGAGCCTGCAAGGTTGCAGGCTGCGAGGTGGCTTAGTGTGTCTCCCCTTCAGGAGTGTCCGTATGGGATTGGCAGGCTGGGAATGAGGATATCACCACTGCTGGAGGCAAGGAGTCAGAGAAGTTTGTCTCCTGACAGAGAGGGGATATTTGCTCTATGCTACATGTCAGCTGGCTGGGGGATGACTGCAGGTTGAGCTGTCTGTCAAGGAGAGGTTAAAGGTGGACTTAAACTTGGATGCTGGAGGAAGGAAATGCTCAAGGACCTCTCTGCCTGCTCCTTTTTCATTAGGTGTCTGATGTGCAAAATAATGGAAACAGATAACCCGAGAGACCCTGCTGTCAACCCACAGCCTCTTGTAAAGTGAGCACACAACATGCCATAGTAGGCACAAAGGGAAGAACACCAGTGTCTGAGAGCCAAGCAGTGCCGGCAGGCTGCAGTTCCCCTTCCAGTACGCCATTACAAACAGCTTCATATTCAAATGCCTGCCTGTCTATGATTGTCCAATTATTCACTGCATTCTTTCTTTGATGGCACAGATGTTCCCAATTTCTTCGAGTAGAGGGTTGTTTTTTTCATCTAAAAAGTCATTCTGCCTCAGAAATGCAAAATTCTCCACAGTTCACCAGGTTCTCTGATGGGTTTGCATAATTGGTCTTCAATTTGCCTATTGTTTTGTAATAGAAAGCCTATGTTTAATTTCATTTCTGTAAACCTGTAGAAAGAGCAGAACATTCTGCCATTTAAGTCATTCTCCTCATTAGGATCCAAGCAGGTTGTAAATGTTTAGACTTGATTATAAGGCACAGATTGTGCTGAAAAGAACACATGCTTTCCTCTTCCATTGTTTTAGACACATTAGGAGGCTGACCCAGCAAGATGTTAAACAGGCTCAGCTCTCTTTGTACCTTTGTAAGAGGTGCTTATCTCCTGTTCAAGGCAGGGCTGATTGTTTCTGGGTGTGTGGGCATGGCAGGGAGGGCAACCCAGGCCTGCTGCAAGCAGGAATTGTTCGAATCCTGGATGCTGGTGACTGTATAATTTGCTGGGAAAGGGCATTTTAATCAACTCTCAGTGATGGATATGAGTTGCTCTTTCCGGAGGGGGATATTGTGCTTTGCCACGGCTTCAGTTACCTTTTGTGCACTGGATGTAATTATCAACATACCTGTGTGGTTAAACTGGCAATCAGCACTTGTGAAAGAACTTGACTTTCTCATTTTTAAGTCATTCTTAGATGCTTATTTTTGCATCATTCTTACATGGCAAGGCAAAGTCAAAATACCTGTGTGCTACAAACACCCAAAGTACTATGGAGCAGAGAAAGGCATTCCTAAAACTTTACAGGAGCAACAAGAAGCAAAGCCCAACAAAACCTTACACCAGCTAGTGGGGAGCTCTGGGGGTGAAACTTAGTAAATCAAATCCTGGGAAATAAGAAGAAAATTCGAAGATTAGAGGCTTGCCAGGGTAATTCAGAAGAGATAAAGGGATGACCGGGGAATTACAGCCTTGCAGCAATCCTGCATAAAAGGATTAGGCTAGGTCTCCAGCAAGGAAGAAGGGGGAGCACTGAAGATGTGCTGCTGGTCCCAGGGCCATGCCAGTGTATTGGTACCCTTCCCTGTCTTACAGAAATGCCCTCAGTTTTGTTTTCCCTGAGGAATTTGGTGCAGTCATAAAGGTTCATTGCAAAAACTACTGGTATCTCTGACATATATAGAAACAGAGGAACAGTGTGGAAAGGACCTGTCACTAATACTGGTATGGCCATGCTGCAGTGCTGCTCATCCAGGATGCCTTAATACTCCTAAGAGGCTCATGGCAACATCCCAAAACAGCTTTGGAGAGCCCCAGCTTCCCTAGGCTATGGAATAAAATGTCAAGTATGGCCCTTTCCTTGCTCAGCAAAGGGAGAGCCTGGCAGAGGCTGAGAAAAACCTATCACAATTTAATGTTGGCAGAAGAATAACCAGTCTCATGCTATAATGGCTGGATTGGAGCGTGCTGGGGCACTGGCAATGGGAGAAGTCTGTCCCAATACAGGAACAGATGAATCTGTGCTGATGGACAGTGCATGGGTCCTGGAGGGAGACAATGCCATCCCCACTGCTGCCAGTGTGGATTCGTGATCCAGGGGAGGCTATCTCCTAAACCCTTGATGTGTTAGATGAAAATGGAATTACAGCACAGTTTACCTGCAGGGAACCTGCTTTCTAGCACAGTGTACCTGGAAGAAACCAGAGGAGGTCCTCGGAGTGACAGGTAATGCCAACACTTTGGAGGTCTCTCCATTTGTCTCCAGCCTTGTTCCCTGTATCAGATAAACTGATGCCTCAGAAACAACCCTTGTACTATCTGTCTTGGAAGGCAGTCAGGAAATAGATTTACCAAGCTACATGTGTGTTCTCTGAGAAGATAACAAATACCTTACTCAACAATACATCAAATGAATGTGTTCGGAGGTGGGAAGGCATGGACGCTACCAAAATGTCTGCATCAAAGCCCAGCAGATTTCCCTTTTGGTACTGGGATTTCCACTCAAAGTCACAAGGAACTGACTATTATTTTGTGTGAGATCTTGGGTATGCTGCCCAGAGACAGAGCCGGAAAGCAGGCAAGGTGTCTTGTGGGTCAAAAGGATGAGCTGACTGACAGCACACGCTTCTTTAACTCTGTTGTCAATATCAAAGCCCCTTCTTTTGTGTTGGCTTTAAAATGGAAGGAGATGCTGCTGCTTTCTTTCACTTCCTTCTGTTAAATAAGAAATGTCTCTTCTAGATCCACCTCCTGTTTGGAGAAGAAGTTTGCTCTTTTCCAGTCTCTGGCTCAGTGGACAGTTTTGTAAGTTAGCTCATGGAAATACTATCTTTGTAAAACACTGGATTGGGATCCATTTTTCCCCAGCATTATCCCCTTCCAAGCTTGCAGAGAGCTGGAAAGAGCAGGGAAAGAGGACTGGAGTCCAAGTCCTTATTTCAGAAGCTGAAATCTGCAGTTTGTGCCTATATTCAAAGGTCAGTGTCTCGTAGCTGCCTCTTCTTCCTCAGATGCCTGGCTGTGCTCTCCATATAGCAGCTTGTGAGTGATGGAGAACTGAATTTCTCATCACAGCCCTGTATAAGATTGCTGAGAGTGGCTCTGTGTAGTATGGCGGTGCAGCACAGCCTGGGCTTCTTTAGCAGAACTTTGCTGGCTTTTGATTGCCCAAACTCAGAAAAATCAGGCTTTGGTGTTCCATGGTTTTCCTGTGTTAGGTGAGAGGTTTAGTTTACTCTGAGCAGTGGGAAGCGCTGGCTCATGATCCTGGTAGAGCCTAAGTCCAAACGCTCAGTCTGAGCATGGATCCTCTGAAGGCAAAGGCAGCCCAATGCAGGTGAATCCATGGGGAATCCAGGGTTTGCTTTACAGGCCCTGCTCTGCAGGGGTTGCTGCTGCCAGGGCTGCAGAGGAGCAGAGCTGAAAGGAATCTCTCACCTCACATGGTGAGATTTCACCTGTCTGCTAATAAGGTTTTACCATCCCCTGTCATGTTGTGGAGAGGTCTTGCTTGGTTGACACTGGCTTATCTAAGTATGACAGCTTAAGGTTTCCCTTCTAACTGCAAAGCCAGTATCACAACAGATTGGAGCCTGGTTTACAGTTACAGTTGTTTCCACTGAGTGTTCATGTCCCTAAGGGTAAGAAGATGATAGCAGTTTGCCATCTGATGACAGTCCTCAGCACCAGTCTCGAAAATGCCAACTGTAATTAAACTTTGTATATATTTTCAAGGGTAATACTCCTTATTCTCCTGTTAACAATCACTGCTTCTAGCTGCTAGGCTTCCTAATAGGAGCAGTTTGTCTTTAAATGGCAAGTTTCTTCTTTCTCTAGTTAATGTTTTGTGGCTACGTTTAGGAATGGCACAGTTTTAATTGCAGGATCTCTTCTCCCCTCCCCCTCAGTGTTTTTTTAGGCCCCTTTAATAACCAACACTTCCTAAACATACTGAGAGCTCAGGGTAAAAAAATAAATCCATTCGTTGTATTATCCTTGTAGCAGGCCCCATTCAAAAGCCCTTTTCTGTGACAGTGTCAATAATTGTTTAATCCATGTAAAACAAGCTGCTTGTCGCAGTCACTCTGCTGGGAAAACAGCAGTCGCTGTTCTCTGGTCACTAAGACAACACAAAGCTCCTGGGTGTGTGGTCACAGCTCAGTAACTGACTCAGTGATGCTATGCAAACAGGACATGGCCATGCCAGATACCATCAGCTTGCACTCTTGGTTTGATTCTAGGTTGACACTGAGGATCTCAGAATAGGTTGGGTTGGGTTGGAAGGGACCCTCAAAGCTCATCTAGTCCAACCCCCTACAATGAGCAAGGACATCTTCAATTAGAGCAGAAGCGACAGAACTGAAAGGGCAGAATAAGGTTTCTCCAGAGTTTTCTCTTCTCCAGGCTGAACAACCCCACCTCTCCCAGCCTTTCCTCACAGGAGAGGTGCTTCGTCCCTCTCATCAGTTTTGTAGCCCTTCTCCATGTCTTTCCTGAGCTGAGGACTCTAGAACTGGACACAGTACTGCAGGTGGGCATATTTGCAGCATACTGGCAGATCCCACTGCTGCCTTTAAGGTGAGGGACATTGAAGTGACAGATGGGCTCATGCCAGCTGTCTGCCTTTGGATTAGGTGTAGCATCCACAGTGCTGGAGGTAAGCATGCACTGAGCCATCCTTGTGTACTGGGTAACCCAACCTGAGTGCAGTCAGCTAAGTGGAAAGTAAGAGTTTTAGAGGCATCCTGGCCAAAAGCCACTTTTTATGACAGGGTTGTTCAGGAATATGCTCTACAAATGAGTGTGACTTGACTGCTGCTTCCACAGCTTGTGCAGAGTGGTGCATGAGCAGTTAAGTGTGTGCGTATCACTACAGGGAAGCTGGGGCTTGGCTTAGCTTGTGTTCTCCCTTCCAGAGCTATCTGGATTTTAGTAGCATTTTTTTCACGGAAATGGTTCCTTATGAAATCATTGGAGTTTTCCATAATAATTAGTATTGATGTGATTTAATAATCATGTTAAATGAGTCAATAGGCAAAGCTCTGATCTCGCCTGTGCTTTGGCACTGCTCTGTGTGTGTGCTCTGCTCACAGAGCTCACAGACCCAGACTGTGGTCCATGTGCAGCATCACGCTCCCTGCCACGCTTCAGAACACTTGGATCAGCACACTGTCGAGGCCTGTTTTCTATCATTAACTTCACTTCTCTATAATTGGTTAGAACATTCTATGTTAAAGGACCTCAAATTAGTTTGCAAACAACTGGGGAGTCTGTTTTCCAAACAGAGATGTTCCTTAAGGAGGAACAGACTTGTTTCATTGCCTCACTAAGCCCTCTGCACCAGTTCAAGAGGACTGAGGTGAACGCAGTTTGAAGGCAGATTGGATGAGCTGGGCTTTGGAGACTCCAGTACTAGACTTGCAGGACTCCATGGGGAGTGTCCCTGTAGAGGAATTGTCTTTTGTCTTCACAGTTCGAATCTTCAATATGCTACTTCTGTTTTCCTCTCCAGATGGATGAACCAGGCCTAGTCCACACTAAAATTTGCTCCTTATTTTGGGATCTTCCTAATGCATACCTGTCCAGCACTGTGTTGGGTAAGCTCATCTGAGAGCTTGGGTTTGCTTCAGCAGTCATCTACTCAGTGATGGAATCTCAGTCCCTGTGCTTTAGTTAACTGAGCCATCTCTAGCAAGTACCAGATGCAGAGAGACTTAGCACATCTGGTTTTGGTTCTTTTTACAAGCCGTAATTCTTGCTCACCAGCCTGGCATGGTTTGGGTTGAAGAGTGGCCAAATGTATGTGTGTCTGTGGCTGCCAGTATAAGAAAGAAGAACTGGATTTTCTTTGGCCTTTTTGAAGCCAAGCTTGAGCAGATCAGGGCCTGTGGAGGGGTAAAGCTGGTGCAGTGGGATTACAAGTCCTCTTGCTTGCACCAGCAACCCTGGGCAGTTGTGATTTGCGTGGCACATGACCAAGTGCAGTGAAGTCCTTAAGAGATACAGTGACCTTCATGTCAGCTCTGCTGAGGGACAGCATGTGTTTTGCACAGGTTTTGTGTGGGTGAGATGCTGATGTCCATACTCCTGGTTCCTGTGTAATCTTGGTCAGTTCACTCCCTGAGCCTGTTTTACATTTATAGTCAGGATTAGCAGTACTTCCCTTTCCCATTCTGACTGTAGGCTCAACATAAGAAATCACTCTTATTTTGCATATGAACTACATGCATTTTGCATGCAGTCCCTGGTGCAGTCAGGCCTTACCTTACATGAGACATCTGATGTATCAGATTATAAATGATAGACACCCATAGCCACAAGGACGTTTCCTTGAAGTCTGTGTGCATACTGATGTGGGTAATAAGGCTGCTCAACACTTCCCAAAAGTTCATTACAATGGTCTCCAGTGGCTTCCAGATGTCTGTGTCTCATTGCACAGTATGCAAGGTGTGGGACATCAAGCATGAAAAATATGCTGCCTAAACTGAATAACTTGTTTCTGCTGATGTGCTGTGATCAGGAGATGCCACACTTCCAATTCAGGAGAAAATGAGAGAGTCTGTTTTATTTTGTAAGTGTATTGTGAGCTTTATTGTTTAATATTAAGGCTGCATTGTGAAAAGTGGCCTATAAATGGCTAATAAAAGCAGCGTTTACAGCTTGTAAAGTGCATCAGGGCTTTACCCTGCTTTACCTAGGGAGAGTTGTATTTATGTTCATTGCCTGCTGTTTAAGAACTGCCCATGGGTTTTTTTTGTGGACCTATTAAAAATGGTGGTGTGGACGAACATCTGCTT
Source organism: Forpus xanthops (assembly GCA_032466535.1). Lineage (NCBI taxonomy): Eukaryota > Metazoa > Chordata > Aves > Psittaciformes > Psittacidae > Forpus > Forpus xanthops. The sequence continues at coordinate 25,908 of JASSUY010033454.1, forward strand.
CAATCATTTTCTGCAGTTGTGGACAACTAACTTGAAAATGACATAAAAACACAGGGCATTTCTACTGGTACCTGTGAAATACTACTCTCAGTTTCCTTTTAACCTCAGAGCAAAGGGTTAAGCATGTATGTAGTTTAGATGGTGGACCTGGTACTTCAAACTTCCAAGGGCAAACCTAGCTCAAGTTTAGAGTTCAAAGATTTGGAGTTCTTTTAAGATGTCCTCCAGATGTAGGAAATGCAAGCAGTGCTTCCCGCAGTAAGAAGTGACTTGCTGGTGAGCTGTTCTCAAGGTATGTGGAGATAACAGCTTTTCTATTGGCCAAAAAACCCAAGCCAGAACAACCGTGGGGTGGGACTGCGTGACCTTTTGTCATCTTTGGTTTGTTTTCACACAGAACTTTACAGGTCTTGCAGCCATCGAACCCCTTCAGTGTAAAATTCTCAAGCAGTCGTGCGCTGTAACTTGGGGCTTGTGGGGCTGTGACTGCTGCGGACATTTGCAGCTTTTATTTCTGAGTTCTGGATCTCCGATAAAGACTGTAGGATGCTCATTGCAAGTGAAGCAATGGGGAAGGAATTGCCCTTGCACATACTTTTGAGCTTTGGAATTAAAAGGTGGGCTGTGATGTTATACTCCAGATTGCTGCCAAGCCTATTGTATTTAGCAGCATGTAAAGCTGTCATACAGGGATATACTTAGAACTAATTCATGTTCTTTATTTATAAAATCTGCCTTAAGGTTTCTGTTTGCATCTTTGCTTCTCTGAGACATACATAAAGCTGTGCAGGTTCAAGCATGCAGCCTAAGCATATATACTGCTAACTCCTAAGAGGTGACCCTGCCCACTGTCTTTGCCCTCACGACAGTTCATTATATTGTCCAGTATTTTTGAGCCAGAGTAAGTGAGATTTATAGGTTGCCTGAGGATAATCATTTCAGGAAGAAAGATCAATGATACGCAAGTCAGTGGCAAGAGCAATAAGTTCCAATAGCTGCCTTGTTAGAAGGCATCAAACATCTTCATAAACTATTTAAAGGTAGAAATGATCATTAATCTTTGCTGTAGCCAATTACATTGGGAGTGGTGAATGCCATTTAACACAAGTCAGGTGACACCCCATTAGGGTGTGCAGGAGCATGGGTATGTTAATGCTTTGAAGTCATTTTCAAATGGGGTCTGTCTTGGAGAAGGCACTGGACAAGCCAGTGGAATGAAGCAGTGGTCCCTTGCTCACCTCAAATGAACTTTCTGGCCTTGCATTGATGCGAACTGCTTTTGTATTGATGTACATCCACCCCAAACAAACAGCTGTGGATTCTTCTTCTACATCCTTTAGTTCATTTTAGTATGGTGTGAAAGCATTTCCATTTTCCTACAGGAGAAATCATGACCCAGATTGTTTCTCACAGGGATGGGAGAAGAGCAGCTTGTTCAGGCTTGGCTTGTTTCTATTGACATCACCTTCAGGAGCTGACATTGCCATCCCTCTCTGAGTCTCTTGCAGCTCTCTGGCAGTACATCCCTTGGCTGCTTTTGCTTTAAATGGCTATAGTATTTTGAGGAGGGTCTGTTGTTGACCGCCTCAGTCCTGCCTCTTCTTCTCCCAGTCTCTCTGATGCTGAATGGATGACATTTTTCCTAAGCTGCCTACATTTGTTGTTTTACTGCCGACTGCATGTGGCCCTCTCGATTTAATTACTTCTGCTGTATCTAGCACTATATGCTCTGTAATGTTTCAAAGACTGCTTGCAATTAAAATAGAAAATAAGTAAGATCTTACAGGTTACAACCCAGTCAATCTCTATGTATTGTAATTCATGGGGCTTTATACACTGAGCTTCCCAAGTGGCTTTATAGCCCCATAATAATGAAACCCTGAGACAGAGGGGAAAGATGAGGTAGAAATATTGTCTTTCTAGGTTCCTGAAAGGCATCATTTCCTGATTTATGCTTTATTTTTCCAGTTCCTTAGTTCTTGAAAGAAAACATCAGCATACTTAACTTTTCCTCCTCTGGCTTCCTGGAGACTAAATGAAATTGGTCTCCTTGTTGAGGAAGGACTCTGGTTGCACCGAGCGATCTCAGGTGATGTTTGGGGCATTTTAGCGCATTCTAGGCATTATAAAGTGTTGTAACTGTTAATGGGCCTTGGGCCAGGTCAGGGGGGCTTAATCAGATACATTTTTATTTTAAGTATTCTGGCTTCAGATCAACAAAACACTCCAGCATGTGCTTAATTTCAAGCACTGCAATAGCTCTGCCCACTAAACACAAGGACAAAATGTGTGGCAATCCTGCTGAGTAATCCTAACAATGATTTCTCGTTCTTGTTTTCTCTCAGTCCTTCTTTCTCCCTCCAGAAACTCTTCAAGGCAGTCTCAAAGAGAGAACACAGAAAAGCTAAAATGAGACAACTCATGCAGGGAAGCACAAGCAAATCCAAGCTGCACATTTCCTTTATGATAAACAGTGGCTGAGCTCTTGTGAAGATATACAATGCTTAATTTATATGTAAAGTGACAAAGTAAAGTCTGAAATGCCTCATTTTGTTCTCTGAGTGGAATATAAAATGAGAAGCTTTGGAAAGTGCCTTCGTGCTGCCCCTGTGGCACCACAAATGTGGTTGCGCTGCAGCCTTCAGGTTTACCCTGAATGTGATAGAGCTTTTAGCAGCGCATGGAAACAGCTCGACCCAAATGTTCAGAGGTGTTGGGTGCCTAAACTTCATCTCAGTTAGGTGCTTTTAAGCATATGGTCCCTAGATCCTGGGAACTAGGCTGAGATACAGGCACTCTCTGCATGAAGATCAGAAAAGTGACTTATATCAGCTAGTGGAAGAAGTAGTTGTCATTCCCTGATGTGAGTGGCTGCATTTAGTTTAGGCTGGAAGTCAGGAAGAGTGCACAGGCCATATGTGTACAGAGCATCCCTTCCCACCTCTACCTTCCCAGCTTGCAGGAACTGGAGGTTGTTTCTGCATATGTGTCCCTGATAGTGCTGCTTTTGTAAAGCTGATCTGTACCTTTAATTAGCCTTTTTTCCTGTTCTGTTATCTCTTGGTTTTGTTTTTTGGGAAGGTTGTAGTAGCTCAGGGTATTCAAGATAGGTTTGAGTGGTGGTATCCAAATCTCGCGGCAGCTAAAGGAAAGAGGTATGTTTGTTCAGTGAAGAAACTCATGTAAGAAACTCAACATCACTTCTCTGCATCTGGTGGGCTGTGTGTTGGTACTTCGCTGGTATGGACATCTCAAACTGGGTTGGAGAAGTTTCCCTGGTCCCCTGACTGTTCAGTCTAGGCTTCTGGTCCGCTGCCTCCCTTACCAGTAACCCCCTGATTACTGCAACCTCAGAGGATCCTCTTGTGCTGCAGCTGAAAAACAGCCAAGGTAAATGCTCATGCCTGCACCAGCTTGCTTTTACCCTCAGATGATCTCTCTTTTCTGCTGGCTTGCTTTACAGTCTGCTGCATGGAGGCACATGAGAATACTCTGTCCTTGCTGAAGGAGTTCGGTTTTGACTATGGCAAGTTCAGGGCACAGAGAGGTGCCATTGTTCATTTGTTGTAGTGGCAAACAGCATCAGCCCAGCTGGCACTTGCATCCGGGAGTGCTTCCCTCTGTAGAAATTCCCTTAATCTTTTCTGACACTCTTTTGGTGTTTAAACAAAAAGCCACTGGGTTATTCCCATTCACAGACACCGTGATGTCGAGACCTGGAGAATTGAAGTGTTGATAAACTTCTTTGTTTTAAATGATTGCAGTAGAACATAACAGCGAGTATTAGTTTTAACTAAGCTAAATGAAACCTACATTTTCTGAGTGATACTGATGTTTTCTTTTAAAGAGACATTGCCACTGCCCTTTCTGGCGAGCCAGACTGAACTGCTTCCAATGGCAGAAAATGCAAGTGCTCTCCCTGTTGAGCTCACATCTGTCTTCTCTGGGCTAAGCTGCTTCTCCTAATTCTTGCACCACTGAATTCAGCAGGAAATCTTGCCATGACATGGGGTGGGATGTCCTGAACATCCCCTGGAACAGGAAGAGTTGAGAAACCTCAGCACTGCAGTGCTGGGACCATCAAGGGTCAGATCAGCTTGAGAAGTGAGCCAGCCCCTACTGTGGCCAGACACAGAGCACAGCTACAGTTGCAGGTCTCGGTATACCTTGTTTCCTGTATTCCTTAAACCAGGCTTTTTGAACAAGCTCAGCACAGACCATGCTGTGTGCTGTGTCTGGAGTTCCAGGCTGAGGATCCCCAGATTCCCAGGTAAACCAGAGGCACGTGTTCCACCATCTCTGCCCAGCCCTGTGCTTGGAGACTTCCATTTCTCAGGACAGTCTTGGCAGCGTGATAGTGTGTCCTGGGAGTGCAAACCCTCATCTCACATCGTGCTGCAGATTCTAGAGCAGAAGAAGGTGGACAGGAGCTGTGCCAGAGATCAGATGACCTTTATGTTAAACTGTGCTCACATTCACAAGCCGCCAGCCTGAGGCTGAGTGAACCAAATGCTCCTCCCTAGGGCTGTGTGTTGTGCCACACTCCCAATGCAGCCATCTTGAGAAGCAACTATGATTTTGGTTTGTTTTGTTCTGTCTTATTCCTGCTGGTACCGAATGCCAGCACTAGGCACAGGGAGTGCTGCAGGGAGAAGCCAACAGCTAATGCTGAAGGATTCTGGAGGCAGCATGCTTGCAGAAAGATGATTAATAACATTTTGCAGAAAAGAGTTCTGTAGCACACCGTGCCCAGCATGGGAGTGATTTTCCAGAGCAGGCAGGGTAGAAAGGGTTAGCAGTCTTATGAAGGAGGCTGTTCAAGCTCTTATTCTGCATGCAGGGGAATTGCTTGATTCAGTAACGTAGAGGTTGTTTCCCAGCATAATGGAGCGTGATACAGTGCAAGAAAGGGGTAGCATTTCAAGAAGTGCACCTTACTGATAGCAGCAAGAAGGGAAACCACTGCAGGCACTGGAGAGGTGAGGCTGTGCCACGTGGGTGCAAATCAGCATGGCTCAGAGACCTTCTGTACTGCTGCTCCTGCAAGAGTCAGTGATAAAACACGCATCCATTGCAGGTGGGAGAGAATCAGACAGATGCCGAGGCCTTTAGAAAACCCCATCAATCCTCTCAAGACTCTTCCAGCATTGCTTTGTCAAAGGTTTCTACGTGCTTCCAGGTTCTCTTTGTGCAGTCCTGGTGGGGCAGGTCTTTCATCAAACCCTGCAGTCTGCTCTGCAGCTTTTCAGAAGGAACCCACAGGCTGTAGACATCTCATGAGCCTTTTTCACCCCCTGACCTTCCTCTGTTCTCATTCAGCCCTTCATTCACAGTCTTCCCCAGGGTTTGCCCTGCTCCCACAACATTGCAGGCAGCCTTGAGCTGGCAAAGTCACAGCAGGGACATTGACACACGGGTACACAGCCACGCAATGCACAACACCCTGTTCTCATATGTCTTGAAAGTACAAGGTTACTTGCTGGGACAACCTCCTCAGCAGCACAGGCTGGTCTGAGGAAAGGGATGTGCTATTTCTGTATGAGACACACGAAGGAAAGATGTTAGAAACAACTACAAAATACAAAAGCTGCCATCATTCAGAAGAGCAAGATCCAGCCTCCAGTCCCAGCATGGTTTACCTGGCAGTCCACAGCCTCTCTTCTTCAGACTGAACGCTAATTGCACTGACTCACTGCTGCAGACCCAGTAACTCTCTCACACAATGATCTGCATCAAAAGGAGTGTGAGCAGCAGCTCAGGGAGGGGATTACCCCCTCTGCTGTGCTCTGGGGAGACCCCCTCTGCAGTCCTGATCCAGCTGTGGGGCAGCAACACGAGAGGGATATGGAGCTGTTGGAGTGAGTCCAGAGGAGACCATGGAAAAGCTGTGGCTGCCTTTTCCCTGACAGTGTTCAAGGCCAAGTTGGATGGGGCTTGAAACAAGCTGCTCTAGTGGAAGGTGTCCCTGCCTGTGGCAGGGGATTGGGACTGGATGAGCTTTAAGGTCCCTTCCAACACAAACCACTCTGTGGTTCTATGGGTAATTAATTCTCATGGCGCCCACTCAGTATGAGCTCATGAAAGCAGGCTGTTTCAGTGGTGATACCCATATATACAGCCCTTGCAGCGGAGCTGGAGGGAGGCTTCCTGGCAGGGCAGGCTCTGCACAGAAGATGTAGCAGCCGAGCCAGCAGTGAGCTGCAGGGATTGCTCCGTTATCCTGCTGCGTGTCTATTTTTAATATCTGAGTTGGTGATTCAGATTAGCATCATGGGGCTTTACCTCTGCTGAAGGATTTCCCTGCATGGGGAAGGAGCCTGGCTTTTGTCTGTACTATAAAGAATTGTCTGCCTTATAGAGCAAGGGTGTGCTTGTTTAAGAAGGAGATTGGTGTGCTGGGAAGGAGAGATTAAGCGAGGAAGGTGTGTAGGTAAAAACAAATGAGTGGTGTCCACTGTAGTATCCAAGCAGCCTGTTCTGGATACCACAGTGGATACTACCTCCTATTTCATCCTTTCCTCAAAGAGCACACACTTTATTTTTTAGGCATGATGGAGTGCCTGGATTCAGCCTCACACCTGCCCCTCTTCACTGGGGGTTACAGAAATACCTGAGGGAAACTGTAGTGTGTTAAAGCAGCTTCCTGGGCTGCCCAAAGCCTGATGCATCCCCAGGGGCCTGCAAGGTGCAGCACAGGACTTTGTTTCTGGCCTGGCACAAGGGATTCCTGGTGGTCTCAGCCTTGCTGCCTGCCAGCAGACCCACTCGAATTAGCCATTACTCAAACCACTGCCATGTTGGTTCAGGATATTATTAGCCTGCAGAAGCCTTGTTGCAGTGCATGTGTAGATGCTACAAGATGCTGGGCTAAAGCTGTGTTAATCAGGGATATTCAGAGAGCTAACACATTCCTCCTAGCGCAGGCGGTGATGTTGGATGTGTTACCCTCTGAGGTTCATAGAATAGCAGCAGTAGCAATGTGCTGTTCCTGCCTTGCTGAAAGGCTGTAGATTTAATTTCTGCTGTTAAGTAGTGCTATTTGCAAACCCGTGGAGGGTACAGAGCAGATTTCTAGGACATAGGCTTGTATATATTCATCCATTTCATCTGACGCTCTTGACCTTGGAGTATAATGTATTCTTGCGAACCTTTGTACAGTTGTCTTTGCTAGACAATTGGGGCAAGAAGCTGAGCCAAAGGTTGTGGTACTGATCTGGATTCGGGAGACATGGATTTAATTCCCTGTCCTTACACAGCCTTCTTGTAACAAAATGTCGCATGATAAAACCCTTTAGGAAGTAAAATTTAGCAAGAATGGCCCAGAAACTGCAGATAAATAGGTATTTGCAAAAGGTACAAAGCATCCTGAGGCAATTGGTTGTTAAACTTCAAGTGTGTGGCTTGCCTAGAGGTCTGCAGAGCTTGTGTGTGTGTGTGTGTGTGCACTTGGCTTTATGGTCTGTTCAGCTGCAGTGTGAATAATGAAGCTGGCCATTTTTAGCTGCATGTATCAAATGGCAATGGTTGTGACTGCAAATTAATAAAAGAGGGGGAAAGTAGGAACATAAAAGGCTGTTTTTAAAGCACTGGCTGCCAGAATCTCTGCACAGGGCAAAGGTGGGTCAGGCAGGGCAGAGGTGGGGATCAGGGTAAATCCTCCTGGGATGTCTCTGTTCCCGTCCCATTACAGAAGAGTTCACACGATGGCTGTACCCAGGGAATGGTGGGAACCCGGAGCAGATACATCCATGTGATCCATCTTTTTATTTATTTATTTTCCCAAACTCCAGAGACACTTCAAAGAGTTTCCAAATGTGGCTGTAGTCATTCCTACAGGCAGCCAGCTCTAACTCCATTTTCAAGGCTAATCTCTTCAGAGGTACCAGAAGGATTATTTTAAACTGGCAGAGTGTAGCTTTTGCAAGTCCAGTGCAGAAGCCATGGTGAGCTGGACTCTTCTGGGTTATCACTGAAGAGGAACAAGGGGCTGAGAGTCAGAGACTGAAGTTAAGATTTGGGGAAGAGCAGTAATTTCTTTCCACAGCAGAAATCGCCCACTCCAGTTCTTCAGGTCCATGCTTTCTGGAGAACAGTATAGGCAAGAGCAGCCTTCAAATATCATTAGTGTTAGTGGAAGGTATTTGCCTTCTTCACTGTTGAAGGTCCATCAAACGCTGGCCACCATACCAACACATGTATGATGAGATCCAGCCACAGGAGGGGGACAAAGATGCACTTGGTGAGGAAGTGTTATCGTGGAAGTGATTTAATTTAAACTACAAGGCAGTGGAACTTCTCTCCTGTACACAGAGGACCAAAGTCCATGCTTTTCAGCCCTCTGTGTTTCAGTCTTGCTATACAAACACAACAGATTCTCAGGATAAGGACTATGCTGTCCTGTTTGCAAAGGTCTTCAGGTGACATTATCATTACAAGAGGCAAGGATGACAAATAATCCAATAGATACAGCAGAGAGTGGGAAATGGTTTGAGAGAGGTTTTTGCCAGTGGGAGATGTTCACCCTGCCCTTGGCACTGGCAGGAGGGCTCCTGTGTCAGATGGTCTGAGTCAACCCACCCACTCAGTGTGAGCTGTGGCTGCCCCTAACCCTGCAGCATGGGCAGGATGTTGGTGGAGCAGTACCATGGCTGGTCCATCTCCAATGGATATCACCAGCATGAACCAGTTTGGTGTGATGTCAGTACCAGCCCATCTATACAACCAGGTTCCCAGAGGGAGACAATGACCATTGCGAGGTCTGTAACGGGTTAGTCAAAAGTTGCCCATGACATACATGGAGTAGACCTTTGCCCCATGGATTTAGAGCAGGCCTAGTGTTGCTGGCTGAAGCAAAGCAGGCTCTTGCAGGGCTGCAGCCAGAGCAGCAGGCAGCTAGGGCTGCGGCTGGAACTAGCTTAGCAGTAGGGAGAGCAGGTGGCCGAGCAGCAGGGAGGAAGACTTGCCAACCACACACATCACTGGGATCCTGAAAGGAAACAATTTGTTTAACTAGTTTGCCAAATAATATCTATATTATGAATGCACCAAACATTGCTTATTCCTTGTCGCTGGAGGGTTCTTCCTTCCAGAATGAACATGTTGTTTTCTGCAGTTCATAGCTAGGGAAAGATTGGAAAGAGCTGCAGAAGCTCCAGTAACTGCCTTACCAGAAGCAAGCTGGTCTTTGCTGCAAAGGCAGTGAAGGTGGAGGGTGGGTTTGTGCTCCCATATATTACCCCAGCTTTCCTTGGGGCCACATTTGCCCTGAGTGTCCATGAGTCTCAACTGGTCTTCTCTCAGCTTTGAGTTTTTTACCTGTTTGTTCCATTTTGGAAGCCACAAACATTGCTTCCCCAGTCCCTGTGGCTACCACTTGAGCCTGATGTTCTTCTAAAAGGCCTCAAGAATGGATTTTCAAGTGCTAACAACCCACATCTAAGGCCAACCTTTTAAAACACTCAGTTTAGGGTCCTGAATTGCCAAAAATGCTGTTTCTGGCCTGGAGCCATTCCATATAGGTCACCTCTAGGCTCAGGGCTTTGTCTCTAATGTTAATTAGTGTGTGTATGTCAGGGGAGCTGTTTGAACTGGGGTGAGGAGGAGCAGTGAACATCTAGAAGGCTGTGGAGGGAGGGTGACAGCAGTTGTGTAGAGGTGTGCAAGTGCTGTCGAGCTGCAGTACATCAGTATCAAAACCTTCTATTACAATGACTGAGCATCTGTGCTCCAAATCCCTTATCAAACTGAAAAGTGAACTGTCCAAAAGCAGATAATGTTCAAGCAGCAACCGACTTCTCTGATTTTCCCTAAGTGACAGGATTTAAAAGGATAATTGATGAGGAGATGGATGTGACATACGACTTCCAAGGGCATCAGTGTGACGCTAGGAAAACATTCATAGGAGCATAAGAAAAATAAACACAGTGGAAAAGTATTTATGGAGCTCCAGTGGCTTAAACGGTCACCAAAACAATTTCCTTTTCTGTCTCCCACAGGAAAAAAAATGAAACTAGGAAACATAATAAAAGCAGAGCCTTCAGCACTGCCTCTTGCCTAGCGCTTACCAGCTTTCTGGAGCTGGAAGAAAGCTGGATGCACCTGAATATAGCCAGTGCCGAGCAAATGTAGGCTTGCTGATTGTTGCAGGGATTGAAGTGCTTTCCCTGCTCTGTCAAAATGCATTTGGGGTTAGTGGATTGCAGAGGGAAGGCAGAGAGGAGTTGGAGGGTTGGGAAGTGGTGTAACCAGGCAGGCAGCTTCCCCTCTTCTCCCAGTTGCCCTTTCCCATCAAGACTGCAGAGCTGTTTTCCTCTAGTGCTTCAGCTTCACTTAACTCCCTCTTTGATCTGTGTTTATAGTAATGGAGCTTGGTATAAGCTCTAATATCCCTAAATGCTCTAAATACATATCTATAAACACAAACCAAAACATTCCCTATATAATAAACAGAGACCAGAGCTGTGAATTAAGGCCCCAGACAAGGCAGATGCGCAGCAACAATTCTCAAGGACTTTGAAGTTAAGAGCGTTGCTGTGTAAATGTAAGAGCTTTTGTAAGTCAACTAAAAGTCTCATTAACACAAAACTTCCATGATCAGAAACCTGACTCATTCAGTGCGAGTCCCCAAGGACATGAGTATTTAGCACACTTTCTAATTAAAAGAAGAGAATTATGGTACAGCACTTAAAGTATGTTTATACTTCTCTAGGAAATAGTAGATTGCATATGCAGAAATACACTGCCGGGACTCTTTACAAATAGGCCGTGAGCAAACTAAGGTACAAACAAGCAGGAATGAGTACCTGAAAATCTCCTCAGGCATTGGATTGTTGTCACCTCAAGTAAGAAAGCAGAATCAAGCCTGATCTTTATTGGGTGCTGCAGAAGTCCACCTCTTTTGGTCCCCCCTCCACACCTGAATCATAGAATCCCAGACTGGTTTGGGTTGGAAGGGACCTTAAAGTTCACACAGTTCCAACCCCATGCCATGGACAGGGACACCTTCCACTAGAGCAGGTTGCTCCAAGCCCCATCCAACCTGGCCTTGAACACTGCCAGGGATGGGGCAG
>JASSUY010033455.1:6263-25519 GCA_032466535.1 Forpus xanthops
AAGCCAAAAATCCAAAACACAGTGCTCACCAGCTACTACTTAAAGAAAAATGACTGCTGCTGCTGAACCCATGACACAGTCCAATTGTATTTGCCATATCAAACCTCTAGTGGTCCAGATTCACCAATAGTGACGATTGGCTACCGAAACAGTGCAATTTATTGATTGTGATTGGCTACCGAAAAAAATGCAGTTTATTGATGCAACAGGTACAGGTCCTTATGGATTGCCAGTGATAAATACTGCCTGCAAAAGCACGTGCAAATGATAGTTACATGGATACAAGTGCTTGATAAAGTTAACACAGCCCGGCTCTAACATGTACAGGTAACACTAAAAAGTAACTCTGCAGAGATTCTAAGTTTTCCCAGGAAAGCACTGGATACAGTGCAAGTCTTACCCACAGGCGTCCCTATGCAGGGGGAAAGAAGGGTCCAGCCCGTCGACTGGTCCCAGGAGTCTGTTGATGTTATATTCCACAATGGTATCTTCCCCAGTATTCCCCTCTCTCTTGGGTCATTTTATGCTATTTTTCACCTTCAAGGTTGAGCTTGAGTGACTCTAGTCACACATACCTTTATTTTTATTGGTGCAAATCTCTCTCGCTTCATTTTTAAAGGTATATGACACCAAAAATTCAGAGCACATGCTCAGAGAGGGGTGTTCTCTTTTTAGGGCAGAGTCACATCGGAGATGGGAGTGTATTTTAGCATGTAAATGCATTATAATGACATGATAATGAAGCAAAGTTCGCACAGAGGACAGCATTCTGTCAAAAGATGACAGGTCACCGACTCAGGGTAGCACGCATACAGCTTATCAGCTTCTTGTACCACCTGGTTCCTGTTTCTTGTTGATTTTAGGACAAATTATGGCCACGAAGTCTTCAACCCGCTCCATCATCCATCTGTGTATGCATGGGAACCATTGTGGAGTGCACATTCCAGGGGTGGCTGCATCCTGCCCTGAGAGGCCCTGAAAGTCTGTTTTTCCCTTATGTGTAGACAATGCTGCATTTCAAATATAAGTTTAATTCTTAATTATCCACAAGCTGAGATTCAATGTTGTCAATCACTGAGGAAAAACAGAATTATGCTTTAATTTAAGTTGTAGAAAAGAAACTTAGATTAAAACCAGAAACCTTAATAATGGCCATCTTTATTTTCTCAGTCGTACTTTGATAACTCTAGAGTTGGGTGCTACACAATTTAAGAAATAAAATATATTAGTAGATTTCTTTGACAAAAGCATCAATTCAGCACCTAATCAATATTCAAATACCCCATCTTATGAATTTAATACGTGATCTGCTCTTGCGTACTGTGTGTGTTTAAAAGGTGAATTTTCCACCTAAACAAAACATGGAGATGTAAGTCTATTTTTTGTTCTCTGTCCTAACACAATTAAAAATAATTAATATTTTAAATTTCAGATTAAAAAACAAATCCCGTATCTTCATGTACATTAGCAGCATTATTCATTTAGCACCTGGAAAGTGCATATTTAACTTCCACCTAAAAATACATAAAGAATCATCCCCTGAAAAGTATCTAAATATAGATTACTTCATTACCTGTAAATCAGTCTCAAAAAGGATGCAGCATGTGAAATGCTAAATGAGAACTGACTGGTTAATTCTGTGCCTCCTGCAATCAGAAGGAATAACAATTACAGTACCAACTGCTAATCCTAAGAAATCAAAACACGGTTAGACAGCCACTAAATTCTATTATAAAGTGTAATTATTATTATTATTAGACTTCTTTCAGAAAATGAATGGATGGAAACATTATGCAAGTACTTAACCTTTTTTAGTAGCTAGGACATTGTTCTTTACTGTGATACTAAATATACTCATCTTTAAAAAGATAAAAACCTTCTAAATTCTGGAAACATTAGCTGGTTCTTCTCTTTAATGTTTAATCAGAAATGTTGAGATTGAGATTGTTTCTTTGAAGTGGATTAGACTGAAAATGATATTTTAAGCAGACAGAACATGTAACAATTTGTTGGAAACAGCATAACAGAGAGCTTAAGGTATTACACTAATGACATGTACTTCTCATGAGCTGTGCTGGTTGGTTGGGGTTTTTTTTCAAACACCTAGCATATTCTATCACTACAGTGCAAAGAAAAAGTAAAACACAACCTTTATGCTACACAGGCTTACAGCTTCAGGGATGTGTTTAAGTATTGGAGGCATAATCTTATTAAATAAATTGGAATCACATTCAAAAAATTATTTTATTTTTTTAATCCATATAGGAAACTAAATAGGTTTAAAGATAAATGAATGGGTGCTACAGCTATAAATCTCACACTGGGGACTCAGGCATTCCTGTTTTCCTGCCTAAGGTGTATGAATTCCTGTGATTCCTTACTACCACAAGTTTTACTTTCTAGCCGTTTATCTGTGCAACGAGTTATCTGTCACCTTGTTGTCTTGTTGTGGATCAGCCTCAGTGGGGGGCTAAGTACCAAATAGCCACTTGCTCACCATTCCACACCCAGTGGCATGAGGGAAGAGGAAAGAGTAAGAGCAGGAAAACTTGTGGGTTGAGATAGAAATTGTGTAATAACTGAAGGACAATTGAAAGAAGAGAGTAGAAAATGAAACAAGTGATGCAAAGGCCTCACTTATGCATCACTCACCACCTCCCAGAGGCAGACTTATGCCCAGCCACTTCCTAAGCAAAAGATGACTAACTTCCCTAAAAAAAACTCTTTTCCCTTTTTATTGCTGAACACAGTGTTACTTTGCAGGCAACATTTCTTTGGCTTGACTCATCTGCCTGGTTTTGTGCCCTTCCTATGCTCTTACCCCTCCTCCCATCTATTCATTCTGGGGGACAGTGAGAAACAGAAGGCCTTGACACTGCACGAGGACTGAGTAATGTCAGCTAAACTTAAATGTGTTACCATCATTGATTCTGATCACCTGTCTAAAATACAGACCCATATGAGTTGCTATGAAGAAAACTACATTCCAGCCAGACCCAGTCTACCTCTCCACACAGACAGCTGAAATTCTCTTTAAAACAAATATAACAATTAGCCATATATTTTACTTTCTGTGTTGACGGTAACTGTAATTTCTTTGGGAAATGCTACACGCTAAAGAAATTCAGCTCCACTATTTCTCATAAATTTTTGTTGACTATTTCTAGACAAATCACTCTTCCTATTTCCAAATTTCATCCAACAATTTTTTTTCTAATAACTGAATCTATATTTATTGGCTATCTATGTTGATTCCTTTTCTGAGATGGATGTTCCACTGAATTAAATTTGCCTTGAAACCTGAGCTTAGTATATACTGAGGTTCAGGGTGTTTTCCTGAAACATTTCTCTAATGACAGGTTCTCCTGTGATGACTACCTCCTGCAATCAATCTTACCCAGCTTCCTGAAATGATGGCTGCCATTTGTTGCTTTATTCAATGCATTTATTAAGTAGCTTTATTAGTTTGGAAATTTCTGTAAGTAATTCAAAGTCTGTCAGTTGCTTCAGGATTGCCCGGCTCTGGCAGTCACTGGCTTGCTCCCCTGGATGGCAGCTCTGCAGGGAGCTGTCAGGTTGCTACTCTTCACTGACCAAAAGAGACCAGGCAGTCACTTCTTTTGCTTATTTTTACACCTGGGGATTTGGAACAGGATTCATGTTCATTACATGGCTTTACAAGATGAAAGTTTTGCACCTAGCCTAGAAATGGTCTTGGTGTATACCCTGACCTGTGAGCTTTTAGCATAGTATGCTGTTCCTCAACCCTGATGCTGTTTGTTGACCACCTGGAAACAGTACACTTTGCACACAGGTCTAAGTCTCTGTGTATCTGTGTTATCAGCCTTTAATGTTTGTGGCGTTATCTTTTCTCAACTGTACTGTATAGCTACAGCTACTACACTAAATCTACAATAATACTCCATAAATCTACTACAGTAGATTCAGGTAATGGACACACGAATAAAATGAAGAGTGAGAGAGAGAGAGAGAGAGACAATGCACAGTGTATGTAAGCTATCTTAATTGCCAATGTCCTGGTCACAAAATCTAATTTGCTTTTCTGGAATGGAATAGAATAGAATTTCAAAGAACATAATGGAATAGTTTCAGCTGGAAGGAACCTAGAATAACATCTAGTCCAACCACGAGCACAGTGCAAGATGGTGACAAGACATATATTAATTTCAACATTTTTGAAGTTAGCACCTTTTTACTACTGACCTTATAGTGCTTCCCCTCTCTTCAATGATGTCAACAATGTACTGGACCACCCTGAAATTCTACAGAGTCACTGGCAGTAATAAGATGCTTCTAAAGAATAATGTATATTAATACAGGAAATGTATGACCTATTATTATGTTGCATGACCAGTGCCAGAACAAACTTTTTAGATTCCATTTTCCTCTTATTGAATCTTAGAAGTACGTTTGGCCTTTGTCTTTTCCCAGTGGATTTCCTGTTCTTGTTATAGAAACAGTAAGAATTTTAGAGTACTTACTATTAGAGGAAAATTAATTTATTGGAGTGATGTTATTTCTACAAGCCCTCACTTAACAGAAATGCAAAAAGAAATCTTATCAAAGATAAAAGAATCATTCCAGAATGCCAGAAATTTTCATTGAAACTGTAATTACTTAGATATTTTTTGGGATAACAAGTGCAAAATTTTAGGAAAAAAAAATATTCTAAAAATAATATAAAACTGCTTTCTTGCATAATTTACTTAAAATCTTTCTTAAAACTAGAACAGCAACCAAAATGCTACTTTATGATTTGGGCTTGAAAACATGCTTGTTTTTAATAACAACAGAAAAGCATAGCATACACTCGATGCTTTTTAATAAAAAAAGACTGTTTTATTTGCTTAATAATGTATTTATTCTTTTCTTGAAAGAGTAAACACAATAAAGTAATATGCACATACGCTTCCATATATGTAGGTAGCAGAGAGTATATCCAGACTACTATTCAGCACAAAAATATTTCATAGAATCATAGAATAGTTAGGGTTGGAAAGGACCTTAAGATCAACTAGTTCCAACCCCTCCTGCCATGGACAGAGGCACCTCACACTACACCCAGCAGAATACAAAAATTTAGTTTGTCTGTTTTCAAAGCTTTCCCGTTACAATCAATGCCTTAAAATTTTCAGCAGCACTTCATTCAGTCATTCACTTATAAAAGGGTGGATTCTGTGAAAAGATGCCAGAAGATTTCCCCATGTGCAACACACCCAGTTCTAGTGGGCTCCAAGACAGACCCATCCACTAGGCTGAGCCCAGTAGTGATAGTGGTAGTGCTTCTGAGATAACATATTTAAGAAAGGGAACAACTATTATGCAACAGAAGCTGGGAACTGGGTAAGAATATATGAGAGAAACAGATCTGCATACACCAAGGTCAGTGAGGAAAGAGGGGAGGAGATGCTCCAGTCACAGAAATAGAGGTACCCCTTCAGCCTGTTGGGAGGCAGGCTGCACCCCTTCCACCCACGGAGGTCTAGAATGGAGCAGATATCTTCTACCCTTTTGAAGGGTGCACGTTGGGACAGTTCATGGACTATCTTCCAAGGAAGGGACCCTAAGCTGTAGCAGGGGAAGAGTTTGAGGAGTGTTCTCCTGTGGAAGAAGAAGTAGCAGTGACAATATATGATAAACTGACCTCAACCCCCATTCCTTATCCCCCTATGCTGTTTGGGAAGGAAGTTGAGAAGCCAGGAATGAACTCTCCACCTTTGTCCTAACTATGATTTTATAAAAACATATGAAGCATATGGCAGTTAAGGCAATGACTCCCTGGACATTTGCATAAAATTAAAGCAGACTATTTAGCTCCTCTCCAAATTCAACTAGCCCTATTTTTTTGTGTTCTCCCAGTTTTTTATTTTGGATTTTTTGGTCTTGTTTTCTAACCTGGGGTCCTGATCAGCTTCTCTAGTGAGAACTTGAGAGCTAGAGTCCTTTATTGTCTTATTTTATGGTTTGGTGATTTTTTGTTATTTGTTTTTTGTTTGTTTTTCCTTACAGTTGAGTATTGGCTGTTTGCACACTTCCTCGCACTGAAGATATGGGTAGGTGCTTTGTAAAATAGAGGCAATGGTAAAAAAAAAAAAAAAAAAAGATCAACGCTATGGTAGTAAGACATCACACTAAAGAATGAAGCAAACAGCAACCAATCCAGGAGCATGGAACTAAATCTCCTTTGTTTTGATCCCTATCAAAGCAAGTACACATAGAAGTGTCAGAAGAGATATTTTTTTTCTTAATCTTTCTAGCCTAGGAAGCTCTCAAGACTATTTCAACACTGTAAATTACTTTTTAAAAGTATGAAGTATTGGAGGGTATGTATTATTTTTGAGCACTCTGGAAATCTGAATGGCAACATTCTGAAGCTCTTGTGGATAAGTCTGTTTTCGGAAAGAACTGTTAGTTTTGCCCTCAGGTCAACTCATTCTAGTCCAGAAGAGCATGGTCTTGGTCCGTCAGTCTCAAGTCATAAATCTACAAGTCCAAGTTCAAGGAGCTTGCAACCTCCTGTCAGCCCTTGGCTCCTTGTTGCCATTAACAAGCCAATTCTCAGTCATTCTCACACTAGTTTTTTGTGGGATGAAGTGACTGATATATCTTAAAAAAATATAAACAAACCAACAAAGAAACTTTCTGAAAGAGAGGTGGAAGTGGAAAATCTCTTTTTATAATTTATCAGCCTCTGACTGTCTTCCAGGTTGAACTTAGAAGCAGTTGCTTTGGCACAACTGAGAGGTGCCACACACAACAGCGTGGGAGTGAGAAGCCAAGCAGTAGGCACTGTGACAAAAATGTTGTCACAGAACTCTTCAAATGGGGGAACTGTGGTTTCTGTTCATCACCTGTAGCTCCCTGAAAACAAATGTGTTTGAGCTCTGGAACTTCCTAGAAATCTTCTAGCTACTTAAATGATGTATATTAGGAAGGTTTTAAACCAACTGTGGTTAAAACTTTGAAGTCCCTTAAATCACAGGTATTTAGCATACAAAGTTTGCTTGTTCTGCTGAGGCTGTCTGTGGACAATTATGTTCCTTAAATCATACATAAGAGGTTTTGGATTTTGATCCCTGTGGTCTCCAGCAATGAAATTTTCAGACTTTCTAAAGAGCAGCTACAAGGTATTAGAAGGTTTTGAGTTCCATTGTGCCTTCGGGTTTTCTGAAGCGGTTGCATCTCTGGTAGTCATTTGAAGGTTTTGTAAACTTTGCTGAACATCAGTGCAAAGCTTCTTAGCTCTTCATGAGAAAAAGAAACATTTGTTTCCACCTGTATTATTAGCAAAAATTAAAAAATATCCAAGAATTAAAGGTTTGTGTGCTGACGTTCAAGGAGTAGGTCATCTATAACCCTTGAAAAGATGGGGACCACGTGGGCACAGATATGTTTACATGGTTGATGATTTGTGGTGCTTACCTATATGAAATACCAGAAACTGAATTCAGTATTGGGCAAAAAAATATAAAAAAAAAAAATTAATTTCAATTATTTAGTTGCAACAAAGGCATTACATCTAAAATCTTAGAGGTTTTTAGAATGTGATTCCTCTCAGTCTAATCTAGTTTATTTTTTATTAATGGGTCATTTTTATTATACAGACCTCTGAACCTAAATTCTATATCTCTACGGAAGTAAACTTCTTAAAGGAAATGACTAATTTATCTTCACCGTCATAACATGGATATAAATGCCTGCGTGCATTTGGAGAGTAAAATCCTATTCACCTAGCTGAAGTTCTTAACTTCTGTAAAAAGTTCCTCTGTAGCTTACAACTTAGGCCATTCCCTCAGTTCCCTTTTAAACAAAATTAATTTATGCACTGCCTAGATTCAAATTTTTGGAACTTTAAAACCAATGAATGCTAGTGTACATGGCAGGTGCTACAGAAATAAAGAGTATCGTGATTTCTGCAATTATAAGACAACCATAGAGTATAATGTTGCTCTTAGTTTAACCTATCCTTGTTTTTTTTCAGAAAAGGTAGAACAAATTGCATTATGGCATTCCCATGTTTGTCTTTAGAAAGAGCTAGATATTTAATTTAATTTTTTAAGCAGATAAAACTGAGAAATCTAATCAATCCTAACCACCTAATTATCAGAAATTTAAAGTTGGTTGGTTGAAAGGAACTGACATCTAGACATCATGACTACTGGCAATAATTTCTACATAGGTCCATTGTGAGCTGGAAACTAGTCTATACAAATAGGAAAAGGAGTTTGTATGGAATGAATCAGAAATATTTTCTTTACAGTAGTGAATGTACTATTCCAATTATGACTGAATAATATTATGGATAGTTTATTAACAACCAGTAATGTATACAGTAAATAAACTCCCAAAACTTTCATAAGCTATTCTTCAGTATTCTCAAGCATGTAAGAGGTTATATTTGTATATTAAGAGGAAGAGGGCACTGCGGGGTACTAGTAACTCATCCCCTTATGAAGAATATCCCTTCTTTGGTTAACTACCTCACTTACAAAAGAGGAAGTGTAGAGTTAAGAATCCACAGGTTACATAACATGATGCTCACACCATCAATCTAGTTAAATTACCTTAACAAACTTCTGAAAATCGTTTCAACTCACTAAGCAGAATAATCTAATGATATTCATAATATTGTGCTGTATCTATAAGGTTAGAATACCAGAAGTAACCCTGTATCCATGGGAAACAGACATCAGACAGAATTCATTAGGTGACCTCAAATATTAGTAAAAGCTTGTTTAGAAGGTCAAGCTATGTAGTGTATTACATTATTTGTTTTAACTGTGTCTGTTGATACGGAACTTAGACACTTGGCTCATCTGTTGATACTTTCCTACGCACACCTAAATTAGGGCATCTGTTCTCAAGTTGAATCCTATCCCTACGATGCAGACATCTGCAGAAATGATTCCTTTGCCTAAGTGTGTGCACCTAGTGCTGGTATCAAAGTCTTCAGGATGGCACAGGTAGATTATGCTAAAGAGTGAAACATGATGCTAGATATCTCAACATGCATGATTGTGTTTCTCCCTAATTAACATCTGAGCTGAAGTGAGATGGAATATGTGAGCAGATTTGTAGCAAAATTCTTATTTTAACTACTCGAGGCTTTTTCTTCAGTATGAAAATCAAGTATGAACTTAGTTTTGCTATAAACACAGTGTGCAAGCAAAAGCTATTCCATAGAAAGACATTATTTTACATACTTTGCTTACTTTCATCTAGATGCAAGACTAATTTTTTGTTTGGTTTTCTTTTTTTCTGATAAAAAAGTTTTCCAGCATGTGAATGTGATCTTTTATTCTTTTGCCTCTCAGCTGATACTTGTTTCAAACATCACTGTTCTAGTTTCTGTTAAAAAACAGCCATACAACCAATAGCATTTCATGGAGTTAGGGTTAATAAGCTAAATAGAATTGGTCCAATAGTACCACTCAAATTATTTAAAGTTCTTAATTACATAACCTCAAAACACCTTTTTGTTTAACAGTGAAATAATTTATGATACACATGAGGCTAAAACCAGTTCAGGAAGGTTTTACTGTTCTGTTCTCTGAATCAGAGGAAGTATGGTTATTGCTGTGCTGAAAGCAGGAGCTATATGTCCTTTCAGAGTTGTACTCACCTGCGTTATATTTACATTATATAACTCACTCAACACATAAAATTTTATAATTATACAAATTTATGCAGATTTTTTCAGCTCAAATATTTACAGTAGCACAGAAATTGAACTACCTCTGTGAATAAAACAAGAATCAAGAGGTGAAGAGGTGCTGGAAAACATACTATGAATAGACTTGACATCCAAAAGATCAAAGACTGTCTTAATTTAAAATACTCACTGTGAGGATGAAGTAGAAGACTGGGGAATTTATGTGTATGACAAGAATAACATTTGATTCAGCTAATTGGACTTCTTGATTATTTTATAAATACATTCTACAAGTGTGTTTGATGAAAAGCCATTAGTATTTTGGTGGAAATGTAATTTCTTAGGTATGCTCTTGCCTATTTTCAGCTTTAATAAAAACTTCAAATTTTCTGATGAAATTTGATTTTTTCAATTTTAATTTTTATTTTCTTGGCAATAATTTTTCCATTTATTAACAAAAAAGTTTCCATGAATTGATGTCTCAGGAAGTACAAGTTGCATGCTCAAAGCAAGACTATAAAACAGAGCATATAGTTGTCGTGGTTTAAATCATGCAGTTTGCTTACTCATCGCCCCCTCTTTGTTCCCCCCAGCTACCAGGGGGATGGGGAGAAGAATCAAAAGAATGCAACTCCCATAGGTTGAGATAAGAACAGTTCAGTAACTAAGGTATAACACAAACCTCTACTGCTACCACCAATAATAATAATGACAAGGGAAATGCAGGGAAAAAGAATACAATTGCTCACCACCCAATACCAAGCCCAACTCACCACTGAACCCCCTCTTCTGGGTCCGTGCCCTTAGTTTTTACATCCTGGGCATGACGTGCTGTGGTATGGAATACCTCTTTTGTTAGTTTTGGTCAGGTGTCCTGTCTCTACTTCCTCATGGATTTCCCTCCTCCCTGGCAGAGCATGGGATTCAGAACGTCCTTGGTCAGCTTAAGCATTCTAAGCAGTAACTGAAAACATCCGTGTTATCAGCACTCTTCCTGGGCCGAACGTCAAAACCACGGCAACTGCAGCAGCTATCAAGGAGGGAAATAACTGCTACTACTGAACCCAGGACAATAGTTTATATTATATGAACTTTCAGAACAAAGATCTGAGAAGTTGAAGTTCCCTGATCAAGCTGTCAGAGTGAAAAGACAAAGCTGCATGAGGGTTTTTTTTTTAGCTGAAAAATAGAAAAAAGCTTGCAAAGATAATTCTCTGAAACATATTCTGAAATATACACTGTCAACAAAGGTAATGTTTTGAGCTACAGTGAGATTAAGAAAAGAATGAAAATATGCTATCTTGCTGCTGTCAGTTAAATTACTATTATGTTTGACAATACATTCATAATAGTTTAAACAATTTCTCATTGAGGAGGGATTACACATATATGAATGCGTACTATACATCATGTTATATTTGCAGTACAGTAAATCTAGTTAACTGAGCAATAATTTTGAGCTACTGTATTCTTTGCAGTCTCAGGTTTCCAAAATCATTAAAATATAGTGTAAAATAAAACCCCTACATATGAGGAAATGATGATACTTTGTGTTGTTTATTAAATTTAAAAGATCAGTGCACGCAAAGACTCAGTTATTTAATGTCATTTGACAAATATCACAATAGCAAAGCATTTCTGTGCAAAGAACTCAAAAATGCATTTCTTTAAATCTGTTCCACTAAGCCATGGCATTTGTCACTGTCATTGTGATGGCTGGGGATTAAGATCCCATTAGAAAGACAGGTCTACTTCTTGATATTGTGTGTCAGAAGTGCATTGTTTTTCAGCTAGTTGCAGGAAGTGCACACGTGTTGGTTGCAGTGAATGTGCAAGGTCATAGTAAGCAGAGAAGGAAGGAGAGGGGATTGCAATCAAAACACTTTCTGGGTGAATAAATGTTGCTTCTCTGAGTAACTAGGAATGTCTGTTACGTGAGTGTTGTAGCTACTTAAACAGTGTGCACTAATTCTTCATCCTGCATCCAAATTTACAAGAATGAATGGCACTATAGAATAAAAATTTAATTGGTATCACCCCTGCTATAAATTATTTTTAAACTATAGCAAGGTGGAGGCAGTAGTGCATGAAGCAGACAAGCAGAAGTGCTGAAGGGCATGAGCACATGCAATTCCAATCTTCAGTAATGCACTCTGCAGTCTAAAACGAGACCAGGAGTGGGATGGACTGGAGGAACCTTAAGAACATGCCATGTGATAGAAAGGGCATTGCAGTGTGGCACATTCTCACTGCTGACTTTTGTTTGTATCTGTTTTGGTCATCATGTTCTATTCATGCATTTTTTATTGAAGTCAATAACCTATTTCCAAAATTCAGAAATTAAAAAGCAAGCATCAAGACAAGTATGGAAATGAATTTAGACAAAGAGTTATTTAATAAAACTGTTGAATGACACGCAACAAGGAAGAAAATTATCTGCTCTTCTCCTCTCCTTCACTTACAAGGCATTTAAGTGCATTATGAGCGGCTATCAGACTCTAGTCGTACTGTTTCTGTGTTGTTCACTGATGCCTCAGGGCTCTTGTATTTGTATATCCAGGTCCTTTTCTTGACTGTGTATTAGCTACATATTGTAAAGAACCAACAAACCTAGACAGATTTGACCCTAATTGTCTAAATATTGCTGAAATAGAGGTGAACAAAAAAAGACAAACTATTACAGTTTTGCAAGTTTGATCCTAGTAGAAAAAAAAAAAAGTAAATATATATAAAAATTTTTCTTATCGCAAATAATCAGTCACACCTCCAGTATCTTCATGTCATGGCTCTATAACATGAAGGGGGATCATAACCTAGGAATAAGCTGTTCTTCTCCTCATCCTCCAGCCCTGAATAGTGAAATGACTATAAAGTGGTTGTCAAAAATGCACAACTGCCATATTGCTTGGAATGGTCATTGTGAATCAGATATTTTGAGGAGGAACAGGAAAGCCTATTCTGTGACACATCTTTTTTCTTTTTCCTAGTTCCTTCCTAGTCCATTCTTTGTAATCCATGACACTCGTCAAAGTGGTTTTCCTAAGCACTGCTTCTATTTTGCAGAAAGAAATTAAGATTGGAAAACATTAGTCAAAGATTCTGACACCATATTTTTCTGTGCAGCTAATCTACTCTAATCAGAAATGAAAATTGGATTAATAAGGCCATTCATATCTGCAGATTTATGTCTTAAACATACCTGTAATTGGTGAATGGAACAATGTCTGATTGCATGAGTAGTCAAACCTCCAATTGATCAATTGTTTTAGCCTATGTCTGCCCTACTGTAGCTGTGCTGAAGTCAGTGGAATTATACTCACAAAGAGAGAGAAATAATGCAGTTGTAAACCAAGCTATTTATTTAAAATATTCACACTTCTTTCATAGCTGTCAGACTTTCATCACTCAGCTAAGCAAAAATGCTAGTAAGCCAAATATGTTTTTGTGCTATTTTTGTCTTTTTGTCCCATATAAGTAAAATAAAAGTGAACTTATAAAAGATTCCTTGAATCAGTAATTTACATTTTCATTAAAGTTCAATTTATTTCTAGATCATGAGAGGAAAATATCTTTTTGAGGTTTTGACTGAATAAGACTCTCTGCAGGACTGAGGGAAATAAGTCAAGGGAGCTTACCATTAACTTAATATTCCCTTAATCAGAATTTACTTTAAAAATGAGAAAACTGGAAAACCAGATTTGTCCAACTGCGGGTATAGTTTGAATTGTTCAGCATTCAACTTTAACTTCTGAGATTTTCCTAGAGTCACAGGACAATCAGGTAAAAAGTGGGTTGTTATTTCTTCTGAATTCCATTTCTTCTGAATTCTTGGAGAACTAACTTCTCTGATAGGGTGTCTTGTCTTGCCATAAGCAATTCCAAAGGCAGTAATTTCAGAGAATTTTTATTTCTTGTTCTGTTTTTGAAGTACCTTATATTTATAAAGCTTTTCCTTTACATACAAGAAAGAAATTATCTTTGCTCATCTCTATCTGATTACGTCTCTTATTCTGAGAAAGAAAAAAAAAAAGAGAATTAAAATAGAAGTTTGTGCATTTAATTCTCAACTATTTTAAGTGTTCCTACAATGTAATTATTTTCTGCAGCATTTTCTTTTTCTGTCCTTTAGCACACAATCTGGTAACCACCGTAAACCTCTGATAATTTTTGACTTTTTGTCTAGCAAGATCCAAATGTTACAAACCAGCTGCTGAAAATTACTGAAGAAGAAAGATACCGGTTTCAAAAAAGGCATTTTGTTTCTTCAGGGCAGCACCACCGTAGTAAAAAAGTCTGACAGAAAACTACAGAACTGTACATTTTCTCTTTATTGTTATGACTTGATAGTTTCTGAAAGTCAGAATTCTGGCCATGGTAAGTTTCCCTCTGTCAACCTTATATACTGCAATTTTCAAATTTCAATTTACAAAACCTATGAATCAGTGCCTACATTTTCAGCATGGCAGCATGGAAAAAGCTTAAGGTCCTGAAAACAGAATTCCTAAGTGTGATAAGAGTTGTTAAATGTTTTAAATGGCAAATGGCTAATAAATAAGAACAGAAATACATCATCCAGATAAGACTTACAGAGTGAAGACACTAAAGTGTTGCTGATTATAGACCCTAAATTCATTTAAGTTAATGCAATTTTATTTATTACATAAAAAGTCAAATACTCAAAACAAATGCACTTGCACTCTGTGAGGCATAGTGTTGCCATCCTTCTTCGAGGGATTAGTCTTGAAAGCGTACTCTGAATTTTATAGCTTACATCCATTTTCAAATTAGAAACATCTCTTCTGAGTCAGGGACAGTATGATACTCAGTGTATTAATGTATTAAGGCAACATTCAGTACCAGTGCAAACTAAGTACAAAAAACCATCGTGCAGAACTTCATATGCTTACATGATCCAGGCACCTTTAACAACACATAACGCTTCTTAGATATGTAGCCCTTAAAATTAGTGTGCATTTCAGTGAATATCAAGAAGGTAAATTATAGTTGTGCAGTCTTTTCTCAGATCAGTTATCAAAAAGTATATATAGTTGTGAAAATTATATGCGCATTACAAGATACAGTTGTTGGAAGCATCACAGGAATCACGTAACTTTAGTATGTAAATTTTAAATGAAAACTTGTGCCTCCAAAACATGGGGGTAAGGCAAATGCATTTTGAAAAATTATCAAAAAATGTTTACTATTTTTAGCCTGGAGAAACATTCAAAGTTTCAAATACTTTCAGTTAATGGAAAAGTTAAAGCTCAAGAGCTTGTGGGTTGCTATTCTCAGTGACACGTACATTCCTGATGTTCCATAGGACATCTCCTCCTGCCAGAAAGGTTGTACACCTTCTGTGGAAGAGGTAAAGGCTAGCATTCCTCCTTAGGGCTAACAAGCAGAAATAAAAGCTGACTGACTGTAGCTTATATGCTTACTAATTCAGTTCTAAAAGGTGGGCTTTTATGAACACACAGTTTCTTCCAGAACAAATAAAATCTCTTCAGTGAAGGATGATAATTATTTCTCTTTCACATCAGAGAAAGAGTTTAGTAATTCAAAATCTCATAAAAAAAAAACAGTAATAATCACCCTTCACAGATGAGATATCCCATAGACATAAAATGCACAGTTATCACCTCTGTGAGTCTTCAGTTGTTGAGCTGACAAACTCTAAGATTTCCCTTCCATATAGATACATCCTAATTCTTGGAAATACTTCTTTTTTAATTCACATCACTCTTTTCTCTTGTACCTTTTAAGTGCATATCCACATGCAGCTGCACGAGTGTCTCTGCAGAATCTCCTATGGACCAACAGATCTTCCTAAAAGGCCTGGCTGAAGGTCCCTTTTTACCTTTTAAGTCTACTTTGTCTCCCTTTGATTTCTGTGGCAAGCATTGGTGACACATAGGTGGCAGAGTACCTGAGCATTAAGGACACCTCCTCTCTTTGTTGAGATGAACAGTGTCCATAATAAATGGCAGCATAACATAAGAACTCAAATTCTTTTGACAACCAGCATAGGGATTGGGTGGTGGTGACACCCATGGTGTTTTGGAGCAACTTTATGGATTCTTTGAATTGCACCCAACAGCCAGTTTCCTAAGCAGGGGCCTCGTATACGGTAACTCCTTCTTGTCATTGTCCGCAAGTAAAGAGGGTAACCTATTCACCAGATACATGAACTTTCTAGCTTCTAGGAAGACTTTTCTGCTTTGCACACAAGGAAAATGGATCATTGATCTTTCTTGAATAAATATAAATAAATAAATAGAAATATATTTATTATAAATTATCATATGAAGTTTTTGAACTGCATAATTGTATGCTTCTGTGACCGTAATTTATCAACAATGTAATTAATTTTCTCTTTTTCAGATAATTCCTAGGTACATTAAACCTGGAACTTAGATTAAGCACAAGATGTGGATGAAGATCTATGAATCTTTAACCTCTGAATTCTCTGACTATATTTTTCTTTCACCTTGAGTCAAGACATAACACTGGGGAGTATTTGTTGAACTATTTTATTAACAAAGAAGTATTCATCTCTCCTTCAAAACTGATCTTGTGATAATTAGTCAATGTTTGTAGGGCTCTTTGGAGATTTTCAGGTCCAAGTACAAATTAAGTGATATTATTTCTTTACCAGTTCTTATAAGACTTTTCCTTTGTTTCTAAGCCTTTGAGGGAAGTAAATAAGATCAAAGCCTTTCGGGGTTTTTTTGTCTTTTTTTTTGGTTTTTTTTGTTTTTGTTTTTTTTTTTTTTTTTTTTTTTTTTGTTTTTTTTTTTTTTTTTAACTTGTTTTTACTTTAGTGACACAAATTCTATTCTATCACTCAAACACTAAGGGCAATTCATGATATAGAATTTGCCTCTGTGGTCGTGGTTCTTGATTCCTGCAGAATGATAGCATCCCTGGCATTTATCTTGAAACCAAGCAGTATGAGGTCATACTAAGGACCACTGTTACCTAATTTAAACAGTAAAACATCCTTTTTTATGACTAATATAACTGTTATAAGTGTATCCATGAAATGACTTGTAATGTTTAATTGTAAATTCTGTAATTTTCATGACAACAGGCAAGAGAGAATGAAATCAGAATAATAATGTCCTGTAATTGGAGTCTAAAGTAACAACTTGTGTTGATGCATAGAAATACCCCACAGATGAGTGGTTATTGCAAATATTTGCATTTCAGAAGACACTGCATGGGAATGAGAACTTGCTGCATGGAGAGATGAAATCATGGCAGAAGTTTGGATCTTTTTTTCAGTTATAAATATTTCGCCAATAACTATCTCCTTAAAACATGAGCCTAGCATTCCAGTAACTGGATTGATGGAGGTGGGTGTGGAACTCTTAAGTACATGAAACTCGGGTCTAGTTTATTCCTGCAGTAGTTTCAAGCCCTAGTGAATCTATAAGAATATGAAAAACTGGATACAGAGAATCAGTAGAGGACAAACCTTTCCTTTTCTTGGCTTGCCTAATATTTTAAGACTACTGAGCTATGACTTGTACTTGCCCCTATCCTGAGACTAGGACGGAATTTTTTTTTTGGTGAAAATATATGCAGCAACTCCCTTTATTCAGAGTAAGATATTTGTTTCAGTTGTTTACATTATGAATAATGATCACTGGATAACAATACTGGCTGATGAAAGGGAAAGAAGGATAAAAATTCTTATAACTGCCCAAAGCTTTCTAGGATTACTGAAACTGTCAGCTCATATTGATTCTTAGTTGATGGTGATCTTTAGCTCTTCTCACTGAGAGAAAAGTTCCCTAGTACCCTGACTTCATGGGTAGGATAGGAAACTGATAATTCATGACAGGGTTCTCCCACAAACAGTGGAGAAAAGAAGCAAGTTGTTCCTGCAGAAAACTTATGTGTCTTTTTGCTGTTGGCTTAAAATGCCCAAGAAGACACCTTTTGTAATAAAACTGCATTACATTTTCCATCAGTGGTTATGCCCACTGAAGAGCTTCTTTCACAGAGGATAGGTTTTCCTTGTGCCGAACATTGTGTGTCTCGGGAACCTGGGATTGTCAAACACCAATCTTCCCGGCATGCTCAGCTAATATTCCTCCTGGATTACTTGTCCACGCTTCTACCTCTTGTGTCCCTGCTTTTCATGTCAATTTTGCCAGGACCATTCTGTTCATCCATGTAGGGCTCCTGCCGCCTTTGCTTGACTTCTGCTCATTAGGGTAAACCATCCTTCAGTGTGAAAGAGGTCTTGCTTGAAAATCAACCAGGCCTCTGGAACCTCTCTTCTTTCTAAGATCGTATCCCATGGGATTTCTCCAAGTAGGTCCCTGAGGAGACTAACCTATGTTCTGAAGCTCAGAGTCTAACTTCCTTATTTTTAACTTTCAGGATGCTGAAATATCATGGTGACTGCAGTTAAGGTTGCACCTGACCTTTGCATTCCCAACCAGTTCTTCTTTGTTTCTAACAGCAGAGTGCCTCATATCTTTGGCTCCTCAATCTCTAACTAACTGCTAGTGAAAGGTGATGTTCACAGTTTAGTGTGTGATAGGAGAAGTATAGTATTCATCACTGCAGTGGAAGTAAGCAATTTTCATACTGAATTGATTTTTCTGTTGTGGACTAATAAAGTTTGACTTGAGCAACTATTTTAACTAACCTTTTTACTCAGGTACATGTGGTGCCTAAATTAAATGATGTAAAAGAGAACTGAGGAAAAAGTACTGCTTTGGCTTGTTTTACAAGCTTTATGCTCAGATATGTTTGTATAGAAAGCTTAAAATGTTTGGGTATGATGCAACTGTTCTGGTCTCAATACTCTACAAACTAGATTTGTGACAGTTTTCAGTCACTTGACTAGGATATAGTAAATCTTGTTTGGTAGGCCCAAAATTGGTTGAATTTCTTAATTGTCCTAAAATGTACCAATTAGTTAAAGGCAGTCTCAGTTCAGGTTAGCAGTTGGCAAAGACCAAAAGCTTTGTTCTGGAAGGGATGCAAATGTAATTGCATTTGCAGATCATAAGGGTATTTGGGCATATTTAATATTCTTGTCAAGGTGTTTATCCAGTAATAAATCTTTTTAAAGTAGGTGATAGAAAAGATTGCTTTTTGTTTTTTCTTTTTAATGGACCCAGTGGCCATATCAGACTATGTTCTTTTCAATGTTTGTTCTTTTTGTGGGAATAATGAAGTACAGTGGTATTGAACTTGAACTGCTGAGTCTTTGCATCAACTACAGAGACAAGCCTCCTCAAATGCTGAAGAGTGCACAAGAAAATAGCTATAAAAAGTAATTTTTTAAACAGGCATAGTCACAGAAGTGCCAAAGTACACTGTAAGAAAGGGCAATTATTTCTGTAACCCCTGAATTGGTGAGGAGAACTCTGGCATGTGCTGAGTAAATCACAAGTATCACCGTAGCTAAGCAGTTGTGTGATGACAGACAGTAATGTCGGTAAGCCATGCTGTCTGTCACTAATCACCTCCTTTTCCATGTGCTTTAGTTTCCAGGAAGATCTGCTCCCTGGGAATTACTGCTGTAGTTCCCTGAGTTTTCTGGTGGGGGGGGGGGGGGGGG
>JASSUY010033455.1:25619-38297 GCA_032466535.1 Forpus xanthops
TTTTTTTTTTTTTTTTTTTTTTTTTTTTTTTTTTTTTTTTTTTTTTTTTTTTTTTTTTTTTTTTTTTTTTTTTTAAAGGAAGTCTTTAGGGAAGACTTTAGGGTAGTTAGAAGGCTTACGTGCTTTTAACAACTAGATAATTCGCCCCTTTAATTATTGTTCTTCATGGCTGCTACTATCTCACTCCTCTCTCAAGTATGGTATGAGACTGATGTAACAGAGATGTAAGAGATGACAATATATGATGACTTGTTCTGCATGTTATTTGAACTGCTTCACTTATCAACAGCTTTTGTGGGTTGCTGCCATGCTTCATGATTCAACTTGGAGGATTAAAATCAAAGCCAGTCAAAACTCAGAATTCTGCAAGAAAAATTCGTGGTTCCCTTTAAAAAAATAACCTTTGCAGTAATTCCTTTAAGAAATGTGTAACATAAAGAATCATCTTCTGTTTTGAAAAAAAAAAAAAATCTGATTTAATAAAAATAAGGTTTGTTTCATTTTAAGTTTATATAACTGATTATGTTTTCACCATTTCTTAACTAGGCTATGGCAGCATTACATAAGACATAAAACTGTAAATTACTACTGATATGCCACAGTATGATTAATAATTTAGATTGTCTTTTATATAAATTGCAAAGAAATTAACATACCTGCTGCTTACTTCAGAATAATTCATCTTATTTTCTTCATAAAACTGATGTCTATTTATAGTGAAAAATTTTGGCAGAAATTAAAGCAACCAGGAAAAAAATATAGTTGTCTTCAGTTTTCTTATTTTATCTTCCAATCATTTTTCTTTGTCAATGATAATAACCTAAATTAATTTCCCCCTTCCCACACCAAAGCCAAAAGTATTGTGATAATTTTGTTCCTTCCACTAATGAACTACTCTGGGGAAGGAAGAAGCTTCTGGTTATGTTATTTCAAAGCTAAATAAGTTGCTATCTATGGAAGATGTGAAGTTTTCAGAAGGATAGCTCCTCTTTTACAGTATGTATAAAATGAGACCCAAGGAGGTTTTCACAAAACAAGAAGCAAGCCAATGGCCCTTGGGGAAGGATGGCTGCTAGTGGAACCCATTAAATGTTGCATTATACTATCAACAAAGCATATAACACTGCTGCTGGTAATTGTTTTTACTTATAATCCAAAGATTATTTATATTGAAACCCTGTAGCATACTTTGTATCCTTGGAAAGTGTGTGACTTCACATCAGCTACCAATAGAAAAGGAAGGGAATGGCTGTCATCCTGTCACTTGAACTAAGAAATTTTGCCTTAATAAGATTTAAGATTTTAGGCCTTTTAAATTATGGAAAGATCAGAAAATAGAGGGAGATTGCACACCTCTTTGAAATAAAAATACCCCTTTATTAGTTTGGAAGTTAGGTTCCTCAGTGCTCCTAATATATTTGAATTAATTGGAACTTTAAAATGCTTCATCAACTCTCAACTGTATTTTACAGTCCTCAAGTATTCACTTCTTGCCCAGCTTCTGGACACAGAAGAACTAAAAAGGCCCTTAGCACTGAGACTGAACATGTCTCTGTGAGTCTTCCTCACTGAAGCAGGACAGTTCATTGACTGGGGAATAATCTGGTCTATTATGCTGCCATGAGTCTTATCTTCCTGGTACCACAAGCACTGGTACAGTTCAAGAGTGCTTATAATGTAAACTTATATTCATGTTTTGTCTAATATCATCTTATCACCAGCTAACTGGAGAAGAAAAATATGTATTAAATCTTGATCTCCAGTAAGCTATAATTTAGGTAAGAAGTGCAGATAATGCAGTAGTCAGGCAGGACAGGAGGTAGAAACTGCCATTTCTGATAGAGCTGTCATAATAAGTCCCATTGCTATACCACACTAATTGTTCTAGCCTCCATTTTTCTCATGTCTGACCTGTCTCATGTTTTCCTTTTGGAAAGAACTCTTGTTGTGCTTGTCCTGCATCTGCTTGTGTATTCAGTGTGGACAATTCCTCCCTTTGTTTTGTCAGTTGGTTTTGGCCCCAGTCACAGACAGCTTTTGAGTTAAAAGACCATCTGGCAACTTCACTCCTCTTCAAACTTCTATGAAAGGGAGCTCATTTAGCAGGTTCATACAAAGCCATTGACAAGTTATTGACCAATGAAAATAAGAGGTCAGCACAGACTGACGTGAGCACCCTTCTAAGCAATATCATTACATGCCTTACAAATCAGAAAACTGACAGTCAGAGAACACAGTCTCAGAAGTCAGACACATATTTCTAGATGTGCTATTTCTTTTTCTTTTTTTTTTAACTATGAAGATTAATAGGACATAAATAGAAACCAAAGATGTGCAAGCACTGGGTTTTCCATTTATACTTTTGTATTTTGCTACATATTTTTCTGGAAAACAAAAAAAAAAGGTCATTTCTATGTTCATCGCTTTCAGGTATGTAAAATAACTATAAGCCAGAATGTGTCTAATTATTTTTGAAAGATGAGTAGAAACAGGTTATTTGAGTTTTAGGCAAAAGCTTTTTTCATAATAGCTAAGGTATGGATATGACAAAATTTTGAATAATGGGGATTTTCAAATAAAATTAGTATGAGAAAGAATACCTTTAATGATGCAGGTAGTAGACTCTGATTACAGAAAGTATAGTTCTAGGTGGGATAATTATGTCATTATCATAAGTGAGTCAAATTTTAATAATAATTAGGCAGGGCTTCTGGCTTTGAATTTTGCATTATGTTTCATCAGGTA
This sequence comes from Forpus xanthops, assembly GCA_032466535.1. Lineage (NCBI taxonomy): Eukaryota > Metazoa > Chordata > Aves > Psittaciformes > Psittacidae > Forpus > Forpus xanthops. Next base: position 28,365 of record JASSUY010033455.1, read on the forward strand.
CTGTGGGCTGATTTTAAATTCTTAGACACTAGGACTGTGATTCAAGCACTAAGCTATTTGCTTCACCTAATGAAGAAAATCAGAAATTTTTATAGGCATGTGTTGAGACTGAGGAAATAAAGCAAATATCAGCATGATCTTCTAGGATGCTACAGAAACATCTAATGTCAAAATCCTACCTAATATTGCTCTCAAATCCATGCCTCGATCAAGTATTTTGAAGTTTCTGCTTATAAAATTTCAATTAAAATATCATAAGATATTAGCTTTCCATGCTACTTTTCATTTTCAGTCTTCTGACCAGTGTTCTATCCTTACTATCTTTTAGTTTTAGTGTAAATCTTTCTCTGTTGAGAGGGACAGGTTGAGTGAGGGTGAGACTGGCAAACCCACATTGTGCTGTATGCATGGAACTAGCAAGTCCAAGCAGAAGTAGTGTGTGCCAGAAACCTGAATTGATTTGCATATGTGCCTAGGGAGTTGAAGGAGATGTAAAATATTTCCGGTTAAGCTGCAAAGAAGCAAATTGGGAGCTAAAATTGTCCCAACTTATATCTGCGAAGGCATTTCCTGTAGCAGGGGTAAAATATTGCTTCTTTCTCTTCAAGGATCAGGTAGCTGAGAGATAAATCTGCATCCAGATGTACCTAAGATGATGGGCTCACTTTCTCCTCTCTTGTCCTGTCCACTTCCGTTTCAGTTCTGTCCTGCTTGCTGAACTCATCTTAGCAATTCCTTCACACAATGAAAGATTGTATGCTTATATTGGTGGAGTTGAAAAATGTACGAGACATATATAGCAGAAAAGCGCTTTCATAAAGCCTAATGAGAAAAGTTGCTTTTTGCAACCATAGTCTGTTGTATTAAGAGAAGAGATGGATGAAGGTTATTTTAAGGCATTTGGTATGTCAGCACATGGCAGTGCATAACAGAAGTATTTCTACAGTCTCCTGTTGTTTACATGTATTTCCATGTGTCCTCCTAATTTCAGAAAATGAAATTTTAAGACTTTCAATGGTCACTTTTGGAGGAAGCATTGATTTGTGTGTAACACCATATACACAGTAATCAATGAGACTGACCTGTTTGTCAGATTTTACAAACTGGTCAGTATAAAGAAAGATGAGCGTATAGAAGTGGTCTCTACAAGGATTTGTTGCAGGCAATCATGATAGTGTACACATTTCTAAATACCATCATACCATGATATTTCTCCATAGCAACTCCATTTATAGCTTGCTAAAATTCTACTTCAATTACATGTTATTAATACATTCAGCTTTCTGAAAAGACAAGGATAACTTGTATGTTTTCTAGCAAGGCATACTCGAGGCAGTTGTGAACTACTCACTTGATGTGCACTTAGCATCAATACATGTGCATTTAACATTTATACATGTTATCAGTAATATACAGATGCATATATGAACACAGAAGGGTATCAGACACACAAATATGTATCAAGAGTTGCAATGGAATTGGATTTCTATTAATGCTTCAATTTTTATGAGTAATATAGCAGTTGACTGTTGTAATTTATTGCAAACTGCAAACAAATTGTCTTTATTAAAAAATAAATTTGCTTTAAACACATTGTGAGATCAATAGAACAGAAATTATTTATTTATATAGGATCAGAAACCAAAATCCTATACTTTATATATACACAATCACTGATATTTTTAAGAGAAAAAAAAAACAAACTTATAATCATTTTTTGAGGACTTCTAAACTGCTGTTATCCAAGATCTCTGTATTGCACAAAACTTTTCCCGGTAGTAAGATGATGTTACATGAATATTTATGGAGCTCAGGTCTTAAAAACACATTGTGACTGACACTGATATTACTTATTTCACTGGCTAAATTATTTCACCCGTATTTATGTCTATGTAGTTCTGAGGCAGTCAAAGCATGACAGTAATAGATTAAAAAAAAAAAATATATAAGAAACCATTTGGGAAATGATGCAGTCTTGGGAAAGGATAAAGTATTTGGGTATAACTGTGGTTGCATCTTTTTCTCATATAAATGTTTTATGGTTAATTAGGCAAGTAGGAAGCTGTATGAATTCAATACACTAATGTTTGGGTAAGAAAAAGTGATGTGTTAAAACTGGTTTTCAATGAATAATTCTAAACCAATAATTTTGAAATGGAAATATTGTGTGGAGCAGTCAAAATTTCAGTGGCATTTCTTTCTGATCACTGTCAAAATCAGTTGGCTTAGAAATGGATTGTATGATATGAAAAAATAACATAGGAGTCTTTGTGCCCAGAAATGGCAGCTATAGTTATGTCAAGCCAAACCAAACTCGAACTAACAAGATCTGCATGACAAGTTATTGTGGAGATTATCATAAGGGAGAAAATTCAAAACTTGTAAAATAATACTGTTTCATGAACTCATAAAATAATAAATTCATAAATTAACAACTTGTATAAGGTATTTGTGAAAGAGTCAGTGGAAAATAATGGAGGTAAAGGTGGGGTGATGGGGAAAACTTGCAAGACCCTGAAGCTACAAACATGAGTTTTCTCAGGGACAAATCTTGATGAGTAAATGTTAGAGTCTCCATCTCTTGAAGACTCACAAAGCAACAAGACTGTCAAAATATACTAAGAACAAGGAGATAAGAGTAAGAATCCTGCACAAAAGCTTAGGATAATCATAATGAACTCTAGCTTTTCTGGTATTCATAGAAGGTAGTCATGCTTTCTTTTCTAACCTTTCTATGTTACAGTTCTATAAACAATTTCAGATGCTGAAGAGCCAAGAGAAGAAAACAAAATGTTCTTCCAACTTCACAGTTTAATGAAATTTGATACTGAAAGCCACTCTGCTCAGAAATTAAAAAAAAAAAAAAAGAATATGCAAATAGACTCACTTTCTCCTAGGAACATTGTCAACAAGTTACATGCTCACAGAAATCAGAGGATAGTGCAAATGAACTGTTGTTTCTATACTGTACAACCATTATACTTTTTACAAAAATGGAGTAGTACCTGAAGCAATCCCATATAAAAATTATCACTTGCTTACCTGAAATATGGGATAAGTTTATTTTAGTTTCTTCGAATACTAAAGTAAGCAACCTATATCTGAAATTCTACCATATTCAGATTGCACATTACATGACTGTTATCTTGGTTCATTTTGAGGCTGTGTTACTCAGGTAAAATCTCTGATGCATAGTTTGTGTAGTTTTACTCTTTTGTTGATGTTCTAGCACTGTAAGGTTTAGCACCATGTTCTTACTGTCATACATGTCTTTCCTTTTGACAGTGAGAATGAAGTTGGATTAAGTTTTATGGCAGATTGACATAATAGCATCCATAGAGGGGAAAATTTGGAAGCATTGGTGACTCTCTAAGCAATACACTTCACTTAAAAATTACTTTGACAACTATGTTGGAGTACTTTATAATAGCAAAGTGACTATGACTCAGGTAAAGTAGAAGTAAAGAATGCTGGAAGAGAAGATCATTTAAAGATATGAGTAAAAAAATTATCTGCAATTTTTGCTGCAGCTATATAACCTATTTTAACCCAGAGGCTTTGAAGTGGATGTTCTGACACTGGTGTGCAAGAGAAAATATACTTACTATATGTTGGTGTTATGTATGTATTACGATCTAAAGAAATAATTCTCTTATAATACTAATTATTATTATTGTTATTCCCAAATAATACTATTGTCATAATTAGTATTTCATAACAAAATCCATTCAAAGGTAAATCCAGACTTCATAAGACCTTGGGTTACATTTATACACTTACCTAATATGATTAAAATATTGAATATTCCACTTCTCAAGGCCACTGTATTTCTTTGTCTTCTCTGTGAATAGGATTTGGCTCATCACAGCTTGCCCATTTAGGGTTCACGTAAGAACTAAGTCCCTAAGGTTCTTTCACCATTCATACAAATGTAGTGATTGTGTTCAGAAAGTTATTCATTTCACCCTGAAGTAGACAATGAATGGCAGAGAGATTGCATTGCTCTTCAGCCAGTTTTCCTGAGTAGAACTGTGGTACAGAACAGCAATGAGGCATTTAAAAATGTCATGGTATTTAGTTCAATTAGTTTATAGTCAACATTTGATTGCTCTTTGACTGAGAGCTCTGCTTTTGATTGTTTGCCTTTTATGCACAGAAAGCCAGACACTGTAGATAGTGTGAATTTGCACAATTCAGCAGTATTTCATGGTTATTTGTTGTGTCAGCTTCCTTTCTAAAGTGCAGCAGGGCTGGAGGTTTCAGACATTTCTTTGAAGAGACAGCTAAAATGCTGCAAGTCACATATAGTCTTTAATTGTCCTACATTTCTGGTTTTGGTGAGTTTCTACTTGTGAGAGAAATTGCTGAGGATTGAAAAATGCTTTCGAACTAATTGGCTGCTTTCTTTCTGATAAGAAAGGAGGTTTTTGTGACAGTATTTTTTAAGCACTGGATAGATGCCTTGTTCTTCTTATGCTTGCTACAGCGAAATCTTGTTAGTAGGACAGCCCTTTATTTCAGTTCCTTGAGCAAAATGTCCTTGGACTGATACACAGACTCTCGTACAGATTCTCCAATATGATCTTCTTATAGTCTAGTGTAATGGCCAGAGCATCCATGGAAAAGGTAGGAGATCAAAGGTTTTATTCTGCCTGAGGAAGTTCAGATTCCTGATATTTCCTGGTGGATCAGGTAATCAGTAGCCTACAGGGGTTTTTTTGGATGTTCAATATTAGAAGCAATCAATATTGCTCCAGCTGAAACTTCACAGAAGAGTATACAAGAGTCATTCGGAGATAGGAAACACCATGATTAATAATATTTTGTTGTTTTATTCACTAAATGTTTACACAGAAAGGGAAATAAAGCATTACTGGCTGTCGTGGTTTAGGCCATAAATCAGCCACATGGTTTTCTCTCTCACTCACTCTTCCCTCTTTCTTCCCCCCACTCCCAGAGGGATGGGAAGGAGAATCAAAAGAATGCAACTCTCACAGGTTGAGAAAAGAACAGTTTAGTAACTAAGCAGACCACTGCTGCTACCACCAGTAATATTAATGACAGGGCAAATACAAGGAAAGAGAATGAAACAGCTCACCACCTATATATCCAGCCTGACCAAGCAGTGCACCCTTCCAGGTCTCTGCTCTCCATTTTTACATCCTGGGCACGACATGCTGTGGTATAGAATACCTTTTTGGTCAGTTTGAGTCTGTTTCCTCCTGGCTTCCTGCTGGCTTCCCCTCCTCCCTGGCAGAGCACGAGGCTCAGGAAGTCCTTGGTCAGACCAAAACTTTCTAAACTGTAAACACTGGTGTTATCAGCACTGTTCCTAGGCCTAAAGCCAAAAACACAGCATTGCACCAGCTACTAGGAAGGAGTAGCTGCTGCAGAACCCAGGACACTGGCTGATCCTAGGATTGTTCATGTATTTCATTTGTGCAAACTACTGGAGAAAAATGTTTAAGAAAGTAAGGAAGTAGGAACAAGCACTCAGAATGTTTTCATTTGTAAGTAGCGTCCAGATAATGTTGATCCAGATAATTACATATATTTTTAGGATTATTAGAAAAGTAGTACTTCACATTTCTTCACATTGGAGAAAAAGTGGTTTTTTGGGTTTGGGTATTCTGTTGGGGTTTTTTTACCCTCTGCCAGTATTAAAATTTTTAGGCTAAGCTAACTTTAAGAAAGAACTCTTCTAAGTACCCAAAAGAGAGGCCATGAAGCACTTTTGATTCTTTTTTTAGTACTACTGATTTTTTTTGTCATTTTCTGATAATAACAGGATAACAGAAGTACACCACACGTACGTAGCTAGAACTAATCTAGCAGGAAGTGCAGTGTATCACAATAATTCTGTGGCTCTATTTGAATGTGATGGGTTCAATTTATTGCAGTGATCAGCGCAAGAGTGTATTCTCCTTAAATTACTTCCATCATGATTAGACTCACCTTTGATGTTATGAAAGACTTGTTTCAATGAAGAAACAGTTCTTACCTTGGGCAACATTTTGCTTTAGCTTGTGCTAATGAGTTAGGGGGTTATTATCATTTATTTGCTTATTTACACATGAAGCAGAATGCTGGTCAGAACAATGTTCAGAATAGGACAGAATCTGGTAGCCCAGGCAAGTCCCTGCCTTTCCGCAATCACTTCCTGGCGGAATATCCTGGGAAACAGAATGGGCAAAGAAAGAAAGCAAATAAGCAAACAAACAAAAAAAAGCACCCCTTTTTTTGTGGAATAACTAATCTTGGGGGGGTGGGGGAGGGGGAAAGATTTTGGAGGAATTCTGCTTAAAGACAAGACTGATTTGATCTGGGCTAAGGGATCAGGCAGCTTGTCCTGGGAGATGTGGTTGCTGATGTCACTGCTGTATAAGGGTAGAGACTTCAGTTCCATTAAGCATCTGGGCACTCCCAGGTATGACATTGCCCAAAGGGTTTCTTTCAGACCTGTCTTTATGATACTTGAAAGGTTTAGTTCTCCAGAGAGTCTACTAATTAAAGAAAGCATATAATGTTTTGAAATATTATTTTGGGAAGCCAAGTATCTTATATAGAGACTCAATTTGCACTTGAAATCAAAGATTTAAGTTACATTTTAGGTGTTTTGGTTGTACTTTACTTAAATTTTCTTCTCCTTCTATGATGTTTTAAGTTTCCATTTCCATTGCAGTCAGAAATGAAAAATTTTTCAAAATTTTAGAAATTTTCACATGTGGAAAGTTTGACCTCCTCTCTGAGGAAGCACACCTGTATCTTTGCAGTTTGAATTGGCAGAGATATCAAAACAATGATCCAATGGATACTCTTTCAAACATTCATTCATTCTCTCCAAGTAATATCACAGAGGAAATGTTTTCTGCATTTCCAGAGAAATTATGAAGATCACGAGATCTGAAATGCATTTTTTCAATTCTTTTGTTCATTTACATATTTATGAAAATCAGAAAGGACTTAATTAAAAGGAAACCGTCACACAAACCTCTAATACTGAGGTAGAGGAGGAAAAAATAAAAGCAGAAGCCAGTAATGGAGGAAAATTTTTGTGGCAACAGAGGAACTACTCACTAGGTACACTTTAACAATTTTAAGCTAACTATATAGGAACAACAGAGAAAGATAAATAAAAATTTCAGATAGAAAATAAAGATAAGACACCATTTATTAATTTTCAGTTTACCTGTTGCAGGCTCTGCTTTAACCAGCAGCATGTGATGAAGGAGTATTAAAACAGGCAAACTAATTGTGCTTACTAAATATACTACAAAACCAAAGAGAAACATTGTTACTCTATTGTAGATTCACTGTCCTCAGTATGTCTTCACATCTGTTTCCCTTTGTTATTTCTTCATCTTTTTAGATCCGCTAACAGAAATTTATGGCAACTGAGATTAGGGCTGCAGTTGTTACTGATAAATGCCATGGAATTAAATGAAAAAATGCCATCTTTTTCTGTATTCAAAAGGTTGCTTTTAGTTCCGTATACTCTTTTAAGGTCATTTATTTTCTTTTATTTCCTGATCAATCAACATATGAAAGAACATAATCTTCCTAGATTCTGAGTCCTACATAAGTAGCGACTGTGCATCTACTTAATTTCTTTTTAACTCTTGTACTGATGTCTACAAGACTTGCCTCACAAGTTTTTCTTACGTTTTCTCAAATTTCCTAGTTATTTTTTCCCTCAATATCCAAAGCAATGATTTACTATTATCCTGTAATATTGTGTCTAATGTTCTAAAACCTTTATTTTCTACAGCCATTAAAAGCTGTTAAATGACTCTCAGATAAGATTTCTCAGTCATGTAATACATTTCAGGGGCTCTGCAATCAGTTCTCTGCATGTCTGTTGTTCTTTACAGCTTATTTTCAACAGTTCTGTTCATACACTATATCACATATAATAATATATTTTCTCTTTTTAATTTTATGCTAAATTCTTAATTAGTTTCAGATCACACTTGTACATTTGTACATTTCTTACTGTTAGATATCTACAAAGACTCAGTCATACAGGTAAAACAGGTTGGAAATATTCCATTGAACTTTTTTAACAGAAATTGTAGACATAGAATCATGCAATCATAGAATCATAGAATAGTTAGGGTTGGAAAGGACCTTAAGATCATCTAGTTCCAACCCTCCTGCCACGGGCAGAGACACTTCCCAATAAACCATGCCACACAAGGCTCTGTCCAACCTGGCCTTGAACACTGCCAGTAATGGAGAATTCACAACTTCCATGGGCAAAACATTCCAGTGCATCACCACCCTCACAGAAAATAATTTCTTCCTCAGATCCAATCTAAACTTCCTCTGTTTAAGTTTGAACCCATTACGCCTTGTTCTCTCACTACAGTTCCTAATGAAGAGGCTCTCTCCAGCATCCCTACAGGCCCTCTTCAGAAATTGAAAGGCTGCTTTGAGGTCTCCACGCAGCCTTCTCTTCTCCAGGCTCAACAGCCCCAACTGTCTCATCCGATCTTCATACAGGAGTTGCTCCAATTCCCTGATCATCCTCGTACCCTTCCTCTGGACTTGTTCCAACAGTTCCATGTCCTTTTTATGTTGAGGACACCAGAACTGCACGCAATACTCCAAGTGAGGTCTCACGAGTGCAGAGAGGAGGGGCAGGATCACCTCTCTCATTCTGCTGGTCACACTCTTTTTGATGCAGCCCATATCTAAGAACAATTCACCTTGACAGAAATACTTCATTTAAGTGAGTGGCCTAATAAATGAAAAAGAAAATTGAAGAGGAAAAAGTAAGGACTTCCTAAAACATTATATTCTAACTTTCTGAAGTCAAAGTTTCATTCATCAATTTGTAGTATCTTCCTTCTGAGAATGACATTAAGTTACACTAAGAGAAGTTAAAGAATAAATGATTCAAACTTGAAATTTTTCAATTAGTTTGATCAATTTAATTTTGGAGTGTGCTTATGAAAACCTAAGATATCAGTTTCCTGTCCTATTTCTGGATGGAAAAAAAGGAAATCCAAAGAACTTTTAGAGAGGAGGAAGCATTTTTGTGCACAGAAATTGATCAAATTAGGAAGCTAAGACCAAAAGTTCAATATCACAGCTGAATGCTGTGCACAACCTTGGCACTTCAGAGGACAGTGGGGTTTGCCAAGAATGGAAAATATGTCAGATTTCTCCATGACAGTAGCTGTTTCTGACTTGATGAGATAAGAAATAATCTGTAGCAGCGGCAGAAGTAAGGAGCCCAAAAAGCCAGTGTTGTAAAAAGGACTGAAAGGAAGAAAGCCTTTGAGGCTGGAAGCAGGGGAAGAAGCACCACTGGTTTGGGAGTTGTAAGTTCCCAGCTCACCAGAGCATCTTGCTTCAGTTCAGCCTCTCTTTAGCAGACCAAATAGTATAATGGAAAACTAGAAATGAATAACAAAATGCAAGTAAATAAAAAAATTAAATAGGGCTTTATGCAGTGGCCGTCAGAGTCAGAAGGAAATTTCCTACACTGTGGGAGCATTTTGAATCAGATCTATTCCACATATATACTATATTTGCTTTAATATTAACAAATAGCATAAAAAAATTGTGAGATTATTTTTAAATGTACTTTCAGCCACCATTTTCATAGTATGGAATTAAGATTCAGGATTGTATGCAACTTTTTACTACAGAGGTGTTAACACAGCCTCTTCATTTTTCGTGTTATCTTTACTAATACAAGTTTTTACATATGAGCCAATATTGTTTCATAAAGACTAAGAAAAAAATCAATAGTAAAAGAATAAATCTGTAGACTTAGAATTGTGTGGGAATGTACCTAGAAGAACGTGGACATGTGAACAATCCAGACAACTATCTGACATTTGTAAAATAGTGAGCCGAAGGCTTTAGGACCATGTTTGGAGGCTACTAGAGAACTTTTACATGCAGAAAGTTTTGAGAAAGTTG